>JAMQGT020002514.1:0-143639 GCA_024447675.2 Pterophyllum scalare
GTATTGCTGCACATACAGTTTGCCACATATCGGTAAGTCTAGGAAAACCCCTTATCCCTTTATTTACTTTTATTTATAATATGGAGTTCAGGTGGCATTTAAGGTTATAGTTAGGGCTGGATCAGATGACCCTGAACCACCCCTTAGTTATGCTGCTATAGGCCTAGGCTGCTGGGGGGTCCCATAATGCACTGTTTCTTCTCATTCACCTTTATTTACTTGTTTATACTTCACTCTGTATTTAATCATTATTATTAATCTCTACTTCTTCCACAGCATGTCTTTTGTCCTGTCTCTCTCCCCTCAGCCCCAACCTCAGTCACAGCAGATGCACTGCCCCTCCCTGCAGCTGGTTCTGCTGGAAGGTTCCTCCCTAGCAATACGCAACTGAAACCAAGAACAAAACATAACCATGTATTGCTACTTGCTTAATTTCTTATTTTCTTTAGGGGAAGTATGTGTGGTTGTGTGGAGAGAGATTTAATAAACCAGACTGTTTATTAGAAATATAGTGCATCAGGATGTAAATCAAATGTAAATCAAATGTTTAAACAAAATCAAATACCTCACCCTTGATTCATATTTTTTCTCTAATTCATTGCCTATTCTAGCAGAGCAACAGCTAGATTTGCTGTTAAGCTTTGCCAGGCTGACAGAGCATTGAGACTGTGCTCCCTGGTGATGTCAACCTGCCACTGTGGGTGTGGTGCCAATTATCTGTGATTCAAAACAACCCAGAAGACTATTTATGTCAATGTCCACTATATTATGTCCATGGCACCCCACGCACCATATACAGTATGAATCAGGCAATGCTTTTCTACAGTCTACTGCTGTGACTCTTTACACCCTTCAGTTAGGGGTTGGTGAGCTGTGATAATTGTGCAGAAATAAAAGAAAAAAATTGCAGTGTCATAATTGATGTCATAAACTCAAATTATAGTAAATATCAATTTAAAGATTGGGAGCTACACAGTTGAGTAGTTGGTGTGTGTTGTGTTGGTGTATGTGTTGTGTGAGACGAGCGACGAGTGTCAGCCCACTGTTTTTGTATTGCTGTTAAGAAATGTTTTTCGGGGAAAGCTAAAGTCATGATCTCTGAGGATAACTGGTCCCCCTATTGTGTGTTGTGGTCTGACCAGTAGAAACAGACTTGAGGTTGTATGCTAGCTTTTGGTGTGTATGACTTACTTTGTTTAACCCCCCCGTTTGTTATTACAGCTGTGTCACAGGCGCTCTCAAGGTTTTCAGTGAGAGGAGAATTGTAAGACCTCTTTATTGTACCATAGCACTAACCATGAGGACTGCCTATGCCATTTACAGACAAACAACACACGTTTTTGTCATACCTTCAATGGATTGCCCATTTTCGTTCTTTGCCTGGTCTGCCCTCCGTTCCCCTACCCCACCTTTTTTTGCTTTATACCCTCCCCCTTCCCCATACAGCAGCACACTCACTGCTGTAACCTCTGAGTCCTCCTGTAACCCCCACCCCACCCCACCCTCCACCCGCCCCTTTCATAACTTATCTCTGAGCATCAGGCTGTATTGCAGTTACAAACCATTAGGAATGAGCAACACCACCTCTTTTTCCATTGATAGATGAACTCATCTAACATGATGTTTGCTTTTGATTTCATTGCTTGGTTTTGACTTGGTTTTGGGACTTGATTGGCATCAAACACTCTGAGCTTGAGAATGAAGGAAGAGAGGAGGAGGAGAATGAAGAGGAGAGGGGGGGATGAAATGGGGAATGAATTTTGCTGTAGCTGGACAAAATTCATTTGTCTGGTTCATAGCCCATGCATACGCACCTGAAAAACTTGTTTTGTGTGTTACTTGAATACTAGAGGAATGATGAAAGATTCTTAACAGAATTCTTTCCAAGAAGATGGTAAATGATGACTTTTGCAGGGTGGTAAAACAGGTAACACATGGCTGGCTATACTGATTCAGTTATGGATGCATGAGGACACACTAAATGAGGAGGAATGCTTCATTTTTGCACCTCTTTAAATATAAAATTAACCGATACATACCTATTGTTATTTAGCCACCTCTGTTGTTGGCGCTTCTGTTCCTGTGTTATCCATTTTTGTTACACTGCAAATATCTCATCATCCAACTAATAAAACCAGATAATAAAATCTACCAGTTATTATACTGATAAAGATATGTTAGGTTAAGACTAAAGCCTCACATATAGTTGACATCCAGAAGAGGTAACATGGGTCTCTTTCTAAAGGTGAGAAATAGAGCGGGAGGAAAGCACCCTTCTGGAAAACACTTGCAAGCAGCATGCTTCCATCATTCCCATGCCGTATTAGCTGGGTCCCACGGCAATCAGGGCTGCTGCACTGTCAGACCGACATGAGGCTGCATAACACCATCTCTGCCCAGAGAAAAACAGACAGGAAGCCTTGCGTCACTAAAAAAGTCTCACTATATGCAGATGATATTGTAATGCACATCACTGCATTTTAAGGTTTCAGAAGTGTTAGCAGGGTGTATAATTCATGGTAAGGAGGGCAGAGAAAAGGCTGAGGAGGAGGAGGAAGAGGACAAAAATATTAGTACTGTATGTTTTCTGGGTATGCATGGGTGCTAATTCAGCACGTTTCACAAATGGGATCCCAAAAAAAAAAAAAACCCAGACCACATGCTGTCTTATAAACAGTGCACAGTACTGGTTTTTGCTGGTAAGCTAATGTGGTTCTCCGTCTACTTCAACACAAACAGAAGAAGCTTGTACACTGCTTTCAAGGAATGGAAATAAATGGTGTTTTCATGTCACTGAGGAAATTTTTCAGCAGTGATTCTGGAGGTGGATTCTAGGTGTGAGGGTGGGGAAAGAATTCCACATAATTTTATTTATATATATATTTTTTTTGGGGGGGGGGGTTGAAAATGGGGTAAAGATCACTCACAAATTGACTTTGAGTCATTTTTCAGTGGACATGAAAACACTGGAGCACATGTTCTGCTTGGTACTATTTCAGGCTTGGATTGATAATGCACTGGAATACTGCATGCACTCTTCCTCAAACTGAGGTTACATCAAACGTACCCACAGTGCATTTCCATAATGCCAACCTCCCCATGCCACTTAATCTGATTTGAGCCATCAGATAAAACTAATACTGAAGCCTGTAGGTACATTTGATCGATGCTGCATGTGATGATGGTGATACAATGACTTTAAAGAGCCCAACTCTGTGAGCTTTTACAGTGCCTAGTCTTACCTTATGTAGTCTAGTCTTATGTGCCTAGTCCTAGGTATACAGTTGTGGCACTGGGGTATATGTGACTGAAGAATCACAATGATAACCAGCTCAGAAGGTTGGCTCCTATAACCACTGAACCTCAGTTTGATATATTGTAGTGTGACTTTGTCCTCTCATCTCCTTCCTTCCATGCAGAAGCTCGACGCAGAGCCCCAGCCACTGAGCTCATCGGAGGGGAGCACAGTTGATATCCGCCCCCCTGGAGACGGGGTTGATTCAGTAGAGCTGGAACCAGAGGAGTCACTGGACCCAGAAGCCTGCTTTACAGAGGGTGAGTGGGATGCAAGGGTGATAGGCATGGATGAAGATGGGAAGTAGGAAAGTGGACCAGAGCGAGAAAGGTGGGGAGACAAAAGACTTCCTGAGCACATTTCAAGACGTGGAGTAAATCGCATTAACTGCTCGTGCTTAGCACAGGTCTGTTAGACTCACAGCTGAGTGACAGTGAATACAAATGCTCAGTGGAACAGATAAAAAAGTGGTCTGTAGGATTCTCTTGTTTTGTAATATAACCTGACATTTTATCTGACATACCTCCAATACTATTAAAGCTACTTTCAGCTGCTCCTTTATTCATAAAGGGGTTGCCACAGTTGGTAGCTCCGCATATTAGATATAGCAGATTTTTATGCGGGATGCCCCTCCTGACAAAGCCCCAAAGGGATTTGTCTCTCCTCCCAGGATCAAGCCAGTGTAAACTGAATGTGTACACCACTATGCTCTGGAGCCACCTCCAGTACAATCGTGAATCTGCACAATTGAATTAGCAACACAGAAATGAAATGTGTTGACTGAGGATATCTTGTGTTTAAGATACATAAATATTAGGTATGCAATAATAAAATGTATAGTGCTCATTTTGAGACCACTTTTTGGCTAATTGCTAATATGTCTATAAAGAAATCCCACACACAAATGTTCCCATTAAGTGAACAATGAAATTTTAACCTTCAGCTAATTCTATGTCTTCTATGAGTTATTGGAAAGTTGTGTGTGCTGATTTAAGATCCTGGTAACATTTTTGGGCTTTTTCACTTACATTATGTAGCATAGTGAAGAGAGGCAGAAAAGCAGGGAGAGAGATGCCCAGCCATGGACTTTGGGTCAGAATCAAACCCCAGGGTCGCTGCATTCAACCTTGTGGCTTATGGTTGCCTGCTCAACTTGTGAGCTCAACTTAACCCAGCCATTAACATTTGATTTATTTTGATTTTATTGTTGTGATCTTTTTGGATGAGGTGCTCAGGGCATGACCTACCAGGAGGAGGCCCCAGGGCAGATGCCTTTGTGTTCCCCCGGATAAGCTGGAGGATGTAGCTGGGGAGAGGGAGGTTTAGGTTTCTCTGCTTAGGCTGCTACCCCCACGACCCAGCCCCGGATAAGTGAATGGATGGATATTCTTTTTCTAATTAATACACTGTATGTTTTGTAGTGAAAAGTGGCTAACAAACCTAGAGTAACAAACTGCAGAAGCCTTGAGGGAGATATTGAATGCCCAAAGTGACAGTGACATGGTTGAGCTGTTTGGTAGGTTAACTTGTTTTTGTATAAAAATGTCTTAAATCAATAATTAATGACATTAGAACATTTTAGAAAATCTGTCATACAGTATAGGTATGGTAAGCACAAATAGAGGTATGAAAAAAAGGATTCCTCAGCAAAATGTATTATGGTTTTTGTAATCCCTAAAATATCCTGAGTCACTTTAGGGTTGAGTGCAAAAAAATGAAACAAAACAAAAAATCTGACTCATTACAACCATTTTTAAGCTCTTAATAGGCCATATATTACTTTTTCAGGATGTTGCCATATTCTGGTTGTATGATTCTTGTATTTGTCTTTTTTTTTTTAAAACACAAGAATGATGAGATCAAATCTCTTCTTTGGTCTCCACCTATTAAATTCTAAGTGTTCACTATTTGAAGTCTTTTATTGCCATATGCTGCAAATCTGTTGCAAATCTTTCAAACTCCTTGGAATTATGCAGTTATCCCAAAAAATAAAAATATCCTTATGTTTTATAAACCATCTAGTTATCTGTGACTCTGATCTGGCTGATCTCTGATCACAATGAAAATTCAAGAAGTTATGAGACACCAAATGACTTAGGCGCTCATTCAGTTCTTATAGTGGTCGTGAAAATGCTGTTTGTCCTGACATTGTGTTGGCTTAATTAGTAGATGACGTGCTCTATGGAGGTAGAGCAGGTCGTCTACTGAACTGGAAGGTTGGTGGTTTGATCCCTGGCTGCGCAGGTCTGGATGCGAAAGTATCCCTGAGTAAGATACAGATACCCTGATTTGCTCCAGATGCATCCATTAGAGTGTGAATGTTAGACAGAAAGTGCTTAGGCATAGAAAAAAGTCCCTGTATGAATGTGTGTGAATGGGTGAATAAAGCGCTTTGAGTGCTCAGGTAGAGCAGTAAAGCGTTACATAAGAACCGGTCCATTTACCATTTAAAATATTAGCCACAATCTCATGTAAATACAAATGGCAACAGATCACCTTTACCATATTAAGACATGCACTTGGTATTCATGTAACTTATCCGGATAACAGAAAAGCAGGCCCACAATATGTCATCTAAAAGGTCATCCAAATGGGGCGAAAATAACATATTCTGTGTTTGTGTGTTGATTCACCATGGAGCTACGATACGTATCGTTCATTTCTCATTGTGCGTTCTCCGTGCCTGCAGGCTGTGTGCGCAGGTTCCAGTGCTGCCAGATCAGTGAAGAGGGAGACAAGTTTAAGAGCTGGTGGACACTCAGGAAAACCTGCTTTATCATAGTGGAGCATAACTGGTTTGAATCCTTCATCATATTCATGATCCTGCTCAGCAGTGGAGCACTGGTGAGTGGGTGTTGTACTTCAAAGTTTAAAAACTGCTCGGGTCCTTCATGTCCTTTATGAGCAGAGTTTGCTTTCGCTGCACTCGGTTGGCTTGCCTTTATATATTCTGATTTCATTTCACAGTCCTAAAGCTCCACATTTAACCTTTTGAATAGATGTTTGATGAATTACATAGCCCACACTTGACTGTTTCTACCTGAAGTTTTTAATGACGTATGTCCTGCTGCACAGGCATTTGAGGACATTTACATCGAGCAGCGGCGGACCATCAAAACAGTGCTAGAGTACGCAGACAAGGTCTTCACTTACGTCTTCATCCTGGAAATGCTGTTAAAGTGGGTGGCATATGGCTTTGTCAAGTACTTCACCAACGCCTGGTGCTGGCTTGATTTCCTCATTGTAGACGTACGTATATTCAGTCTCCCCTCTTAATAAAATAAAACCTCCAATCTGGTGTTTGATGAGAAGATGGCATCATAATGTAGGGACAGAAGCTTAACTTCAGTCTTCTCATTAAACACTTAAGAGAGTATTTAATTTAATGGCTGCCATGCTGAAATAATTCCAATTAACATACTGTTCTCACTTTTTTTCCTGAATTTTATTTGTGTTTTTCAGTTTTAAATAATTTGAATACATTGCTATCTCTTTTAAATATGAGCGGACTGATAATAAATATCTAATAACTGGCTTCTTCAAACACTCAGTTTGGCACAGTGCAAATGAAACTAACCCTTCATCCTGCTTGTCTGACATTATCTTCTCTCAGGTGTCCTTGGTGAGCCTGGTAGCAAATGCTCTGGGCTACTCTGAGCTTAGCGCCATCAAATCTCTGAGGACACTGCGAGCTCTCCGGCCCCTGAGGGCCCTGTCTCGGTTTGAGGGCATGAGGGTAAGAACAGAGGGAATGTGGGCAAGCTGGAAAAAAAAAAAAAATTAAAATTCTCACATTGACCAATAACATCTTCCACATGCTTTAAAATGTCTAATGGTTCAAGCTTCAGGTGTTCAGTTAAATTGTAAAATATGAAAAAATTATAATTTCATCTGCTTTGTTACCAAGAGTTAGAAGATAGATACATACCACTCTCTTGTCAGACACAAAAGAAGTAGCTGTTATAGTCTCTAACAAAGTGTGAAAATTATTCACTGGAGTAGGAACATGTAGACAAGGGGAGAACATTGCTCCTTCTACACATGCGTAAAATGGCAAGCCATTGTGGCTTTAAAGCAACAGTTCTATCAGTTGTTAATGGCTTAACTAATCCAGATTACTGACATGATCAGTGTTTTCTGGCTCCGCCACCAATGCAGAAGAATACAGTTACCTACATTTCTACTATGACAATAAGTAGAGAGATTCACTTGCTTGGCATGTTTGGCTCTACAGAGGTACAGGCGGGACGATCTTTACCGCCGTCTTTACCAAAATGGAATTCTCCTATAGATATCTGTTCAGAATTCTTTAGGTGCTCTCTTATAATGTCTCTAGTTTGATTTGTCTGTGAACCTAAAAAACAGTATGAATACCTGCATCCTGACTGCTGGTTATGTCATGCAAAAAAACGGATGTGGCCAGGAGGGGCGAGACTCACTTTGAAACTGCACGCCTTGAAATGTCTTGTAATTGACGTGTTGTTAGCCAGTAAGCGGGCGGTTTCATCCACAGATACTCCTCCATTAAGAAACATAGTGTGACCAAGATTTACAAAGTAGACCATATTTTTTATTCATCGTGACCCAAAGTGCCCGAGCCCACAAGTTCAGCAGCAAAGACTACAGATAAAACAGGAAGTCTTTGGGAAACCACAGCTGCACTCTGTGGCCTTCGGATAGAGTGCAGGTTTAAGGCGCATCCACACTGGCTTCATTTTTCAAACCTGGAAGCTATGTCCATGTTTTATAGTCTCGGTGATCTATCAATGGGCGTGCAAGGGGTATCACTGCTATCATCTAACTCTGGGCAATAACGCAAATAAGTTTATTGTCCAAACGATTTGTAGAAGTACTCATTTTCACTTTCAGCCACCCCTTCATTTTCTCTAAAAAAGAACAACAACAAAAAAATGTGCAGAAATGTTGTTAAATGGTTTTAGCTTTCTAGGGGGCCTGCCTGTAAGACTGCATGTGTTTATAACTTCTGTAAATGTACCATTTCCTTACAGTTTCAACACTAATTCTTCTCTCTGCATGACTTTCTTCACATTGTGTTAATGGATTGCTGTATATAGCTGTTCTCAGGCATTGTTTTCTGACATTGCTTGTGTGGTGCCTTTGACCTGTAATTTTTTTCTTTGTTGTGTGTCTTTTTTCATTTACAGTCAAACAAAATGTTGTGACTTCATCCCGCCTCTCTAAGGTTTTTTTCTGTTTTGCTTTTTTACCTTTCAAATGGTAACTTTGTCACCTGTCCACCTTCTTCTTTCCAACTGTCATGTTGTTAAGTAAATATGGATGGTGTTAAGAGCTTTATGTGTGCAGACATTAGATATTAAATACAGCTTTGAATAAGACAGCTTCACTGTTAACTTTTGATTCAGTCCTGGCATTCGCACTGAAAGCATGAACTTTTTGGCTCAGTCAGATCAGTTATCCACATGTCCTTATTTAAGTACAGCTAAGTGGTTAGATGATTGTAATGGCCAGTTATCCAAGATCAAGCAACCATTCTTCTTTAGCACAGACTTTGATTGGAGACAACAGGAGAGTGCTGAGTCATACTGTGTGCTTTGACATCCTCAGGTCGTGGTGAATGCACTGCTGGGAGCCATCCCCTCCATCATGAATGTGCTGCTGGTCTGTCTCATCTTCTGGCTCATCTTCAGCATCATGGGCGTCAACCTGTTTGCGGGCAAGTACTACTACTGCGTCAACACCACCACGGATGAGCGCCTCTCCATCGACGTTGTCAACAACAAGTCAGACTGCCTGAAATTAATCAATGACAGTGCCCGCTGGAAGAATGTCAAAATCAACTTTGACAACGTGGGAGCCGGCTATCTGGCTCTGTTGCAAGTGGTGAGTTTAGTTTCCAAAAGTCATTAAGAAGAAAAGAGTAGGGATATCTACTGGGAAATTTTTATGTCAAAACTGACCTCTAGTTGATCACACGTGATCATGATTGGACTCTGTCTTTAGCTTTAATCTTGCAGTTAGTTCTGTCTATCCATTAGCTATAGGCACTTAATCTATAGAATGTGACATGGGGAACGGAGCCCATTGGAGCTGACATGGGATAAAAACACTGCTGGAAAAGAAAAACCACACTGGTACAGAGACAACATGCAAACTCCACACAAACCGCCCTCTCTGTCTATCTGAGAGTCCTGCTTATATTATGATTATGATTTGATCACTATCATAGTGAGGTGCCACAAGAACAAACAAAAAAACACAAAAGTATCTAAAAGATCAGTAAATATGAGACTTAAGTGATGATGAAGTGTCCAGATTCAACCACTGATTCTTCTGATCTCTGCTCTCAGGCAACATTTAAGGGTTGGATGGACATCATGTACGCAGCTGTGGACTCTCGAAATGTAAGTCAGTGTGTAATAGTGTTATGGTTAAGTTTGCTTCCAAAGTATAATGACCTCCTTTTTAATTACCTTTTTCATCTCCAATTATTTACATATCTATTATGCATTATCTTCTCCTACATAACATTTGTGTAATCACATTAAATATAAATAATCAGCTGCCTTGGCCGAAGTTTGCAGTCTCGGACTGCTTCTTCTTTTGATTTTGTTCTTTCTTGCTTTTCTAGCTGGAAGAACAGCCTGAATATGAAGTGAACTTGTACATGTACCTCTACTTTGTCATCTTCATCATCTTTGGCTCCTTCTTCACCCTCAACCTGTTCATTGGTGTCATCATTGACAACTTCAACCAGCAGAAGAAAAAGATAAGTTGCATGTTTCAGTTGCATTTATTAAGTTTCTGTCAACTAAACTTGGAAGCAAAAATGTGTTTCAGACTTATTTTTTGTAGCCTTGTGTCATAAAAGTGCAAAGGCTTCTAGTTTCCTCTAACTGCACTTTCATCTTTATTATTTGTAATTTCTTGCTTTCATTTCGCTGCAGTTTAGGCTAATTCTTTAACTGTGCAAAAAACGTGGCCGTCTCACTCAGCAACGGGCACCCTTAACAGAGGTCAACTTAAGAGAGCAACAATATTTACTCTAATAATTAGTTAGGCTTCTTAGTTGCAGCTAGCTAATTTATTGGAAATCTGAAGTAAAATCTGCACACTGTTCAGTCACCAGAGGTGACCAGAGGTGAGTTGGAAAATAATTTCACTTGCTAATAATTATATGTGGTTTCATGTTTACACAAATAAACATGAAATCACAGATGAAATATGACAAAACAGCATGTTGTCATTAATCCACAATGCTAGCTGTTAATAACGTCACCACGGATAACTTTGATAGTGCATTGAAGTGTTGCTGCTCTTGAAATTTAACACCAGCTGGAACTAGTCCTGTGCCACACTGGGCCAAGAGCATATGCAGCCTGGGCACAAAGCACCTGAAGGACTAATGCAGCTAAATTAGACTCAGAGCTGACCGAAACGCCCAAGAGATGGCTTATAGGGAGAGCGAGGAGGGGAGGGGTCTACATCAAGTTTGCTGCACAATGGTCTGACTCGACTGACTGAGGCACGATATCAGTTGGTGTGGTGCAGTGGCTCCAAAGCATCACCCAGATGGTTGTTGACACCAGCCACCCCCCTGAGATATATGCAGTCAGTGAGCAGCACTGGGAGTGGGCTGTGTAAACTGTGTATGATACCGAGAGGGGAAATTCATATCTTTGATTAATGGGGTGCAGTTCTTTTGTTGGCTGAAAGTTAAATCCTTTAGGACAGAGTCAGCCTATTGTATGGCATACAAAAGATCATAACAAATTAAATCAAACATTAAAAAAAATATACTCATATATTGTGAACGCGGACCCAAAGGCAGGCTCTAAGTCAGACTGAGTTAACAGAAGGTGAACCTTTTACAAAGATTGATGTGATGCAGATTTCCAAAGACGAAAGGCTAAGTCCATAATGTAACAAACAGAAATCCAAATGTAGCAGGGAAACACAATGATCACATGAGAGAGGATACACAGATGCTCTGACAAAAATAGACAAGGGCAGGCCTATATAAACAGAGACACACTGAGAATCAGTGAATCAGAGGAACGCAGCACAGCTAAGGAAAACAATATACAGGTGAAGCCAATCAATGAGAATGAGACAAAGGAAGTAAAACTATGGACAAAGTACAAGAGACAAAGACCCACCAAAATAAAACAAACCTAACATAGAGGTGTAGATTTTACAAGATACATGGAAATACAGGACTGACAGGATAAACTGAAACACAAGAAATCAGTGTAACTACAACACAAAACAGGAACTGGATTTCCAAAATATCAACAACTACATCACTCGTGGACATAAACAGAAAATTACAACTAGACCTAAATCAAAACTATGGATAGTGGCGAAATTAAGAAGGTTAAAGAAACACATAAAACAAGATATATAAAAGCTACAACTAAAACAACAGCTAAAACTACAGTAACAACCAATGAAGAACCTCAACATGAAGAATGTAAACCCTGCATTAAAGGAAAACACGCTCTGTTGAAAGCTTCATGTCAGCAGATTTATTTATGGAAATTTAAAAAACAAATCAATAGTCATACGGCAGTTCTACATTACATAATTTCATTATAAACAATGTATCAGGTCTACAAAGGCATTAGTCCAAATGAAACTTTATGGTCTCATTTCCCGCGACCCTGAACAGGAAAAGCGGAAGAGGATGCATGGATGGATGGATGAAAGAGATCAAAGTATGTGGTTATAACCAAGTTTTGTTGTGCTCTCTTTACTTGGGAGGTCAGGACATCTTTATGACTGAAGAACAGAAGAAATACTACAATGCCATGAAGAAGCTGGGGTCCAAGAAACCACAAAAACCTATACCTCGACCAACAGTAAGTCTTAGACTCCTTGTTCAGCCGTCAGTTCTTTCTAGCCATCTACAGGTAGCGTGAAATGACTAAAGCTTTTTCAATCCTTGTCCCCCTTCTTCTTTCAGAATGCATTTCAAGGCTGCGTGTTCGACTTTATCACTAAGCAGGCCTTTGACATCGTGATCATGATCCTCATCTGCCTTAACATGGTGACCATGATGGTGGAGACGGATGACCAGACGGCAGATATGGACAGAATCCTATACTGGATTAATCTGGTTTTCATTGTGCTCTTCACTGGGGAGTGCGTGCTCAAGATTATCTCACTGCGTCACTTTTACTTCACCATTGGCTGGAACATTTTTGACTTTGTGGTGGTGATCCTTTCGATTGTAGGTAAGGAAAGGTTTTAAGGTCTGTTTCCTTCCAAAATAACAAAAATAACATGTACCTAAATCTGATGGATGCTTTTGGGGTTTTTTTTTTATCACCTTTACAGGTATGTTTTTATCTGAAGTTATTGAGAAGTACTTCGTGTCCCCAACACTGTTCCGAGTGATCCGACTAGCCAGGATAGGCCGAATCCTCCGCCTTATCAAAGGTGCCAAGGGCATCCGGACGCTTCTCTTTGCCTTGATGATGTCACTCCCTGCCCTGTTCAACATTGGCCTTCTCCTCTTTCTTGTTATGTTTATCTACGCCATTTTTGGCATGTCCAACTTTGCTTATGTCAAGCGGGAGTCAGGAATCGATGACATGTTCAATTTCGAGACCTTTGGAAACAGTATGATCTGTTTGTTTCAGATTACCACCTCAGCTGGGTGGGATGGCCTGCTGGCACCCATACTGAACAAGAGGGAGCCTGACTGTGACAGCCAGTTGGAACACCCGGGCAACTTGTACAAAAGCAATTGTGGCAATCCATCAGTAGGCATCTTCTTCTTTGTCAGCTACATCATCATCTGCTTCCTCATTGTGGTCAACATGTACATTGCTGTCATCCTGGAAAACTTCAGTGTGGCCACAGAGGAGAGCGCTGAGCCACTTAGTGAGGATGACTTTGAGATGTTCTATGAAGTGTGGGAGCGCTTTGATCCTGATGCCACACAGTTTGTGGAGTACAGCAAGCTCTCTGACTTTGCAGATGCTCTGGATCCACCTCTACGCATACCGAAGCCGAATATGATTCAGCTCATCTCCATGGACCTGCCCATGGTGAGTGGTGAGCGTATCCACTGCCTCGACATCCTTTTTGCCTTCACCAAAAGAGTTTTGGGTGAAGGTGGCGAAATGGACATGTTACGCGGACAGATGGAGGAGCGCTTTATGGCCTCCAACCCCTCTAAGGTGTCTTATGAGCCCATCACCACCACCCTGCGCCGCAAACAGGAGGAAATGTCTGCCATAATCATCCAGAGAGCCTTCCGGCGCTACATGATCCGCCTGGCCATGAAGAAGGCCTCAGCCCTCTACAAGGAGCAGTTGAAGGAGGGCATGCATGACCCTGACAAGGATGTGATGGTCATTAGCAAGTTTAATGAGAACTCCACGTCAGAGAAAATGGACATGACCCCCTCTACAGCCTCCCCGCCCTCATATAACAGTGTGACGAAGTCGGATAAGGACAAATATGAAAAAGAAAATAGGGAAAGAGAAAATAAAGCAAAAGACTTGAAAGACCGAAAGAAATAGACTTCTTAAAAAGGAACAAAAAAAATAATGCTTCAGAGACATGAGGGAACTTTGTTTAAAGCTTACATATAGGGGGTATATAGATTCACATTTGTGTAGATTGTTCAAACATAGAGAAATCTATGCCAGGTAGGCATAGACTGGGAATGTGGTCATGTCAATATACGGGATGTTCACAGAGGGGGGAATATGGAAGACAAACTATCCAGCAGACACTGCCAGAGTTTGAGTGGAACAGCCTCTCTGCAAAATGCTTGTGATTTTCCTATTGGTTGTTGTTAATATCTGACACACTTGAGTGTACTGTTAAGTTTTCTGTAGCTAGTGCTGCTGCTACTACTATAAATCCAGTGTCTTGAATTTAACAATCGCTGTATCACGTAACAATTACTCCACATTCTTCTGTGAATTTTCTTTTTTGAGTTGCAAAGTTTTCTTTTTTTAATGAGAAAGAATGTTTTCTACTTTTTTTGTTTAATTATCGTGAGAATGTGTCCACTGCTTTCACTGTTGTAAAATCACCAAGGGCAGACTTAAGTCAATGCTGGAAAATACAACAACCACCTGAAACTTGTACAGTGCAGGGTCAGTGCCAGAATGCTCTCGGTCCAAACAGTATACAAAGCTGAAATAACAAACACGCCACTAAAGTGCAATGAACAAATACATTGCATTCACTGATGTACCATCACTGATTGTTGAAATCTGTATTGTGCTCCTATCTGGACTGCTGTGTTCCTGTTTCAGTAGAAATTACAAGTCTCCAAATACAGAGAAGCTGAATGTATGCAAACTGAAGGAATGAGACACATTAAAAGAAGCGTACGTTTTGGGAAATACTCTTGGTTGCTCTTTTACAGAGAGTTTGATGACAAAATTGCTACCACTCTCATTTCTGTCTAAAGCTGGAGCTGAATAAAGCATGAAGGCCAGACTCAGACAAGAAGTGTCAGACATCTAGATTTTCTGTTTCAGAATGTATGTATATAGAAAATGTGAGGTAATTTTAGCCTACTACTAAAATAACAGCAGTAGCCTTACACGCATTAGCTTATGCAAATTGGTGAATTTAACCATAGTCGCATCAAGCTGTTTCTGTTGGAGTCAGACGAGCTGATAGGCCTTTTGGGTACCACTATAGCGGTGCCCATTAGTCTTGGCATGGCACTGTAGTAATAATGGAATGACACTGGTTGTGAATACAAAACTATTAGTTTTATTTGGCCAAGTATGTTATTTTAATGCAAAGTTATTGTTTTAGATGTCTTTGCTCCAAGATGTCGGCACTGAGTGAGGGTTAGGGTTATGTTACTAGGATTTAATCTAGTTTATACTGCTGGAGGTCGAGGAAATATATCGACGGAATAGTTTCATTGCTACCAGTGTCAAAACCAAGCACGTGAAAGTTTATACATGAAGCTAAATTGTTTTTGTTTTTTACTGCTTTGTAATTTTTATGACAGTTAATACTGTTGGATAATGTTAAAGGCTTCCAGAACGTTGTGAGTTTAGGATTAAAAATAATCTGTTAATAGTCTTATGCAAAGCCCTTCACACAAAGTGTTAATGCACATTGCTGACCTCCCTGATTACAGTCTTCATGCTAAGTTAACCACAATTTAGCAGTATTTTTTCCCCTAACCTCCCCACAATATTACTTTTTTAATAAATGATCATTTTAAGTCTTTGGTTGATCTGTTTTCCTTTGCTCTTTATGTCTTTTAGTTCCTATGTGCACAGCTATCCCCTACATATTTGGTTTAGCAAGTGACCTATGTGTTGTAAGGCTATTGCCGAGGTCTGGGTTTGAATCTGCCCCGAGCCATTTCCTGTGTGTCTTCCCTCTGTTTGCTCTCCCAGCTTTCCTGTCTAGTCAACGCTGTCCTGTCAACATAAAGGCCAGACAGCCCCCCAAAAAACTTAGCTGGTTAAACTAAGCTAATTAGCTCCAAGCAAGAGTAAGAGTAAGAGTGGTAAAGATCTTCTCATCTGACTCCTGGCAGTGAAGCAAATAAGCACATTTCCCAAAACACCTCTTTGAAAAGAACACTCAAACCTGCTCGTTCACCCGCTGTCTTAGTGCAGTGTCTTTCCAAGACGTTTGTTGTCCGCCCTTTATCCTCCATCCCACCTCTTCCCAGAACTCCTGTAAAGAACACATCTTAAATCATGAAATATAATAATAAAAAAAGATCTTTCTAACTGCTGTCAAGATAGAACATTACAATATATCACATTTAAGGTTGGTTATAATATCACAGATGTTTGTTTGCCATTCATGTTTAAATTGAGAAGCACGTGGTTTAATGTAGTGGTTTGGTTTGTAAATAATATAGATATTTGGGCTCACAGTATGCATCACACTTACATTTGATGTATAAGATGAAGCACTTTCTATCCCTACTGCTATGTAATACCACGTGTGGCGGTCATACTTGTGTGTGCGAGACACTGTGCGAATGTGTCTGTATTTGTGTGTGTGTGTATCCATGTAAGAGAGACTGCGAGAATGTAAGCATCCATCTCTTTATGTGAGCGAGTGTGTTTGTGTGCAATTGGGGTCTGCAGGTTGCTTATTATAAATAACATTTTCACTGTAGATATGAGTGCATTTTTCCAGTCTTTGGATTTGATTTACATTTTTCTAGAAGTTTTGTTTTTTCCTTTCTGCACTGTAACCTTAGCCAGTATAAAAGATGGACGTAACTACTGTGATGTCACCCGATGGTTTCTGAAGTCCCTTTTTGAAGCCTTGATATGAACATTTCCACTGTCGCCATCTTTGTTGCATGAAACTGGGGTGGGTCTCACTGTGAAACTGCTTGCTCGTTGGCTAAGGACTTTTGATTGACAAGTTGTTAGCCAGTGAGGTCCTTTTTTTGAAACCATGACCAAGATTTGCAAAATAGTTTTTAGGTTTTTTTTATTCAGTGTCACCCAAAATGAATGACTGAGACAATGAACTCAGCAGCAAAGTGTTTACAGAGATGAAGAAACGAATAATAATAATAATAAAAAGCCTTTTTCCCAAAGACTTCTACAGGACTGGAAGTCTTTTTGCAACCACAACTATCGCCATCTGGTGGCCTTCAGATAGAATGCAGGTTTTTAGGCACTTGCACGTTGGCTTTTTTTTTCCAACCAAGAAGCTATGTCCATCTTTTTTACTGTCTGTGACTGTAACGCGTGACGAAACACATGTATGGTCCCCATATCTGTAGATACAAACCATGAAGCAATCAGTAGCCATCTTTCATTGCGCTTGTAGTGTTTTAGTGAACTGCATGCAAGAAGTGACTACTGTCCGCTCATATGGTAATATAATTTCAAAGCCAAAAGAATAAAGGACATATTTTTTTGTAAATGCTTGTTTATTTTCTCCATTTCCTTTCCCGTCTTTACTTTTAGGGTCTAAACGTTTTTTCTGTGAGTGGCATCAGCGCTTTGATCTGTGATCTGAACCTGAAGTATGATTCCTTTACAGGTTAACAGGATCATTCATGTGATTCAAGTACATGTTACACCTGACTGTGTATCAATTTGCAAAATGTGACAAGTGATATATATATATATATATTTTATTTTATTTTTTGTTATAACCAAAGATGTGGCAACAAAAGAGTAAAAACCTAGATTTCCAAAATAAAACCTGTTTTGGGAAGCATATTTTGCATGCACGATGCATTCATTTGGAGGCTAGAGGCATGATGGAAAGAGGTAAGAGGCTCGGCATATTTAAAAGGTTTAAAGAAGCGCTTAGCTACTGAGGTGATGGTCTGTTTTCTGCCTGAGGATCGTGTGTTGAATGTAGACAGCTGGGACTCCCGAGGGTAAATTTTCCATGACTGTTGTGAGCTGTTCTGCCAAAAGGAAAACTAATCTGCTGATAAAAAATATTTCCATAGCATTTTATATTTCATCCTCTTAGCATCTTCATTCTTCAACACAGCCTGGACTATCTTAGGCAAACATCCAAAGCTCTTCATTGGATGTTGGCTGCCTTTTGTTCCGATCTCTGTCAAGATGATCCCACACTGCTTCAATAATGTTCGAGGTCCGTGCTCTATAATAACATGTCTTTAAGATACTGTTAGATACTCATTTGAGTTTCCTCAGATTTTTTTTGAGGATGGCACACCATGCTGACATATGCCAGGTCTTTGGCTAATAGCTCTTTGGGAATCACCTTTTTGGTGTGCAAAACTGTGTTATTGTTGGCATTTTTTATTAATTCAACTAAAGAAACTGGAACAAATTGTGGGTTTTTTGGGGGGTTTTTTGTGACGGGCTGTTATCTTTAACAACACTGGTTCATGCCCTGAGTTAGGTGCTTTTTAATGTGTCAGTTATTCACAGGTCAACATTAAATGGCTTAATAAACAAAAGACTTTCCTCTGAAGATGCGCAAGTACAAGGACTGGACTGAAAATGTGTGAAAAAAAGCCGAAATATGCAAAGGGCTGCAAAGGTTTTTCTGAAAGACCTTCAGAAAGCCTGGAGAGCTACAGACTTCTTCCCTCGCCTTCACTCAAGGTCATTTTAATAGGTATGTATCTTATTCCCACTATTACATTCTTTTATTTGGTTCTTTTCAAATGTTTTAGCAAGCATTAAATATTTAAAGAAACAATGGATATATAAGTGCATCTAGCAAATTAATTGAAGCCATTATTAGCCAAGCAGCCACCTCCAGGGCTGAAGGAAAACAAAAAACTGCAGTTCCTCTCAAGACTCCAAAAGTGAGTCAAGCCCCATAGATTCCTACATTCCATATTCTACCTTTACACCATTAAAAAGGATGTTACAGTTTTGGATATTCCCCCCTTTCCTAATAACTCTACTTCGGGGCTATTTTTTTTAATAGCAGGTCCATCTAGATACTGGAATTAGGGGTATAATCACTTTGATTGATTAGGTGGCCCAACACAGGAAGCTGTTACAATATGTCTCATAAACACTAGGTAATAATTTAGCATTCCAGGAACTCCTCTAAACCATTTGGCTGTTTCTGCTATGAATATTGTAACTTCTGAGCCAAAAAACAACAACATGGCAGAAACAATAAAGAAAAAACTTGAGACTTTCAAATGTGGGGACCAAACCATCATTATTACTGTTATTTATAACAGACTGGTTCAGCCTTTTTGTGCAATTTAAATCCCCAAAGCTGCAGCTTTAATTCAGACTCAGGCTTCCATGTACCACTTGAAACCTGCACAAAGTGACCTCTGGAGTATGAGCAGCCTCTCCCATTGTTGGGAGTCATTCCCGGCCGGACAGCAGTATCTTCCCCACATTATGCAGAATTGAGTAACATTGACCACAAGATCCACACGGGCATGTTTAAGGAGGAGAAGCAGCCTGTGCTGGGACCGACAGGAAGAAGAGGTGAAAAGCTGAGACAACCCCCACCCAGCAGCCCCCTCCCAATGCTTTGCTGCTCCCTGTTTCTCCCTCGCCTGTTGCCTAGCAACCTAACATCACAGCTCCCCTGCCTGTGATTGATCAGCAGTCTCTGAGCTTGCTTACCCACAATACCTTGCTGGCAAATAGACAAGCATGCAACCCCTCCTTCAACCTTCAACACACCTTAAATTCTATCAGAAATGGGAGAGCTCACATGGTGACCTTGTTCCTCCTCAAATCCAAGGTATTGTTCTCATCATTGTTGGAGGATCATAAAGGACTGCTGCCTGCCGCACAAAACACCTGCCGCAGAGTCCGTTTGTTGTGTGTGTGCAGCAAGCCATGGCAGTATTTCTGTACATGAATAGGCCGGCCAGTGATAAAGAACTTCCTCTCTCTCCTATCTGAGCTCACCCTCACCCAATGAAGGTGTCAGTGTGTGGTTAGCTCAGCAGCGCTCTCTAGAGGTTCACTGGAGGAACTGGTGGGGTGTAAGAAAAGAAAATGAATTGGTATGCATGATGACACAGTTGTTAGACAGATTGTTGTCTAAATGGAAAATCACATGTGTGTGTTGATGACTAAACGTCCGGACTGACTTTGCACCTTTTTTTTTTTTTCCAGTTTTCAGAGGAGAAAAAAAGCAAGTTGAAATCGTGTTTTCATGCTGACAGGAAACAGATGTTCCCAGCAGGACCGATGTCACAGTTTGTCCTGAGGAAGGAAAGAACACATCGATGACGTAAGAAAAAAAAAAGATTTTTAACCCCCATCATGTCCGGGGATACCAGTGCCAGGCCAGGTGAAATAAAACAACAGACCCCACCTGCTGGCAGGAAAATAGAATACTACCATATATCCATATTACTATCCTATCTTAATTTTACATCTTACATTTGATTTTATTAACTTTTTGAGTGCACAAAGGACACAACACAGTTAATTAACTACTCTTGAACTGCAGTGGGTGTTAAAATTGATTTTATTCGCACTTTCATGAAACTGTGCAATTTAAAAAGGAAGATACAGAACACATGGCCCCCGGTTTTTGGCAGTATTGAGAGACAAAGTTAATTATTCTCACTGGATAATAAAATAAGTGGTTTTATCACACTGATCACTGTAAACTAATAAGTAATGTACAGAAAAAACATTCTCTAATCCTAATAAACGCTCCTTTAAGAGCTTAAAGCCATGTCGGACATACTGTGATAGTTTTAAGGATAAAACACACACCACAGTATAATGTATATCAGCAGCTTGTACAGCAGTGCTTTGAGCTAAATACTAACCTCAGCATGCTAACATGTTGACAATGCTAGCACGCTGATGTTTAGGAGTTATATAATGACTTGTTTTCATTTGGCTTCCTAGCATGCTAAACATATGCAAAATAGCACATAATACAAATTACAGTGAAGTTGGTTTGAGAATATATTGGACCGAGTTACATGTTTTCTCGTAAGCCATTTGCTAATATTCTCTCTGTTCAGTGGTAAGCAATATTGTTTATTGGCTTTGTCATATATTTTTCTACTAAAAACAAATGCCTGCTGCAGTGGCCGCTGTAAGAGCTGTGAGAGTGGTGGCTGACAGAAGAAAAACACTGTTGCTAATAAACACACACAAACACACACACACAAAGCTTAAAGTAAAGTTACACTGAACCATGGAGTGAATAAATAATTAGCAGTTCAATGTAAAAATATTCATTAGGTTGAATTTAAAGAAAAGTCTCAAATCATTGTGAGAGAGACGAGGATATATAGATAGGTTTGTTTGCGTGTTAGGATCTTAGGTCTTATAATTAAGGGTGCACTCGTCCTAAGCTTGGTTGCCCATGCTCAAGCACGACTGTCCCCCTCTTTTACTGTGCCACGGCACGGCACTTTGTACCACTGATCACAGTACAGATAGCCTTGTGTGGTGTGCGGTAGTGTGCCTGTAAAATATGGGCTGGTGGTTTCACTGGTAAATGTGCTGGAAGCTTTAGTCCTGGTGAACTACAGAAGAGACCAAACACTGAGCTAAAATGAAACTTGGTCATATGATGTAAACCAGTTTCCTGGTCCAAAGTCACGTGTGCTTGTGCCTATGACCATCACCTGCCCCTTTTTAAAACCGCGAACACTCCCACATGTTGTTTTTAGGTATGCTTACATGGGTCGTCAGATATTTAACTCTCATATTACTCACTTCAAAGACGGTGAATATCTTCCATAAGCTGAACACATGCGCCACAGATGGGCATTTAACAATCATTACCAGCAACAATGAGATGGCAGCACAACACAAAGTAAGAAAAGAAAACGGGCGCCTCCAAATCTGACTTTGATTTGTCAAAGATGCCACAGCCAGAAAGCATGCAGTGATTACCAAAGACTGTACAACAGGCCATAAACTGTACACAGTATAGTTACAGGTAACACACAGAGTTTTCCTAATTTGATATTTTTTTTAAGCTACACCAACATTCCTAGAACAGATTAGAGACCAAGTGAACTAAAAGTATACAGTGCTGTGAAAAAGTATTTGTCCCCTTAATGATTTTTTTTTTTTTGCCGTTGTCGACACTTACATGCCTCAGTTCATCAAACAAATTTTAATGGTAGACAAAAATAACCCAAATAAATACAAAAATGTAGTTTTTATATGATGAGTTCATTTATTATGGGAAAAAAGCTATCCAAACCTACCTAAAAAGAAATAATTGCCCCTTGACCTAATTACTGGTTTTGCCACCCTTGGCAGCAAGAACTACAATTAAGCATTTGCAATAACTGCCAATGAGTCGCTGTGCAGGAATTCTGCCCTACTCTTAGCAAAACTGTTTTGCATCTCAATCAGATTTAAGCCCGGACTTTGACTAGGCCACTCCAAAACAATCATTTTGGCTTTTTAGCCATTCAGAGGTGGACTCCCTTGTTTAAGCATTTACTTGATGTGTTTCGGATCACTGTCCTGCAGTATAACTCAAGTAAGTTTGAGCTACGTGGCATGAACTGATGGCCAGACGTTCTCCTTCAGGATTTCCTGGTAGCAAGCAGAATTCATGGATCCATCAATTATAGCATTTTGTCCAGGTCCTGAAGCAGCACAGCAGCCCCAGACCATCACACTACCACCGCCATGGTTGACTGTTGCTATGATGCTCTTTTTATGAAATGCCAGATATAATGGGACGCAAACCTTCAAAGAAAATTTAACGTTTGGCTCATCAGAATAAAGAATGGTTTCCCAAAGGTCTTGGAGGTCATCAAGATGTTTTTTTTGGCAAATGAGATGAACCATTATGTTCCTCTTGGTCATCAGTTTTCAGCTTGGAATCCTTACACGAATGCCATTTTTGCCCCGTCTCTTTCTAACTGTGGAATCATCAACACTGACTTTAACTGAGGTAAGTGAGGCCTCCAGTTCTTTAAATCTTGTTCTGGGTTCTTTTGTGACCTTCTCAATGAGTGGTTGATGCGCTCGTTGAGTAATTTTGTTATGCTGGCCACCCCTGGGAAGGTTCAGCACTGTTCCAAGTTTTCTAATGGCTCTCACCGTGGTTCGCTGGAGCCCCAGAGTCTTCAAAACGGCTTTGGAACCAGTAACAAACAATTAGATGTCAATGACTTTGTTTCTCATCTGTTCTTGAGTTTATTTAGAACTCATCTTTCAAAAAAATGTGGTTAATCATAGGTAATTATTTAACAAAGGAGAGGGCAATTACTTTTTCACATAAGGCCAGTTAGGTTTGGATTGCCTTTCCCCCCTTATTAAAACAAGTTATCATTTAAAAATTGCATTTGTATTTAGTCAGGTTATCTTTGTCTAATATTGAAAGTTGTTTAATAACCTGAAACATGTGAATGTGATAAATATGCAAAAAAAAAAAAGAAATCATGAAGGGGGAAGTACTTTTTCACAGCACTGTATCACCTCTTTGAGATTTCTGTGTCAAATATGTGACTAATTCTGTCTTTGAAAGTGCACTCAAGAATAAAGTACATTCTTATGGTTGAAAGTTTTAATTCTTGACTAAACATTTCCACGTTGACCGATCTCTCTATTCAGACACTCTTTGATGATGTCATTTGACCAGCGTCTTCATGTGTCTGCAGTCCTCTTTCTTCCTGCACAGCCTCTCTTCTCTCCTCCCCTGTCTGCTTCTCAGACTCAGCCAGATCCTCAGTCTGTGTGTCACGACAGTCTGGATTGTTCTGGAGGTCTGTCGAGCGAGGTTGTTCATCAAATACGCCAGCAGGGGCAGTGTTAATGTCACGGGTGTCTACATGTGAGCAAGTTTGCAGTGTCAGGGACTCAGAGAAATGGTGGGGAGCACTGTGCGGCTCTGTTTGGCAGTGAAGTTCTGTTTTTATTTCTAATGCAGACTCCACTGTGGGGAGCGTGGGAGTGCTGCTGACATTTTCACTGAGGAAAGCAGGCGTGTCGTTCACAGAGTGGTTTCTTTGATAGTGCTGCATGGGGGGAGTGTTGTGGAAGAGGTTATTGAGGCTCATGAGGGTGCTGCTAGAGTAACTCATCACAGAAGGAAGAGGAACAGAGTAGGGTGGAGGACTCGTTCCATGCAACGTACAATCCCAATCTTCCTCCTCCTCCTCCTCCTCTTCTTCTCCTTCTTCTTCCTCTTCGTCCTCCTCTTCCTCATCATCTTCATCGTCCTCCTCATCTTCTCCCTCCTCAGGTTCAATTGTTTCCAAGCTGTGTGTGCTGCAGTCCGACAGCCCGCTGCAAACACTGCTGCCATCTTCGTCATAAGCTTCATCTTCTTCTTCCTCATCGTCATCTTCTTCCTCCTCCTCCTCCCCCTCCTCCCCCTCTTCTTCCTCTTCCTCCTCATCTAGATGGGAATCAGTGTCACCTGTGTTCTGGAGTTGCATGATGTGAATGTGCTGCGTGCCGCTCATCATTGGAAACTGCAGGTTTGGCTGCTGTTGCTGCTGCTGCTGCTGGACCAAGGTGGAGTCTCCGTGGTAACTGTTGCCATTGGTTACAAGTTGTTCCGGCTGCTGATGCTGATACTGCTCCTCGCGGCTCTTCTCCAGCTCCAGCTTCATGATCGTGTGCAGGAAGTGGGTGCGCACCCGGACTGGGTTGAACTCCATCCGTCCCGTGGTGTTGCTGCAGCCTTCCTTGGTGCAGCCACAAGGGAAAGACATGCGGTCCACCTGAAGACAGAGTAAATATTACATACACAGAGTGTGACAGAGGCAAATTAAAGTCAGCTGCCAAACAAAACTGATTGTGCATGAAGAGAAACTGCAGATTCTTCCGGGGTGTAAGTAGTATTATTGCACAAGTGAGTGCAGCTAAACTTTGTTGACCTTGGCTAAAGTGAATTTATCTCCAAACCTTTCTTGATGAATTCAGTAAAGCATAACACTAAATCACAAAGATGCTATTCTGACATCCTGAAGGACAAGGGTTCAAAACATCAGGTTTCTGCAAGAATAAATCTTTAAGGCGAGCACAGACTGTACATAAAAGATGGCCACAGTGCTGTCCACCATTGGTCCCAGTTTTGTAGCCTAAAGCATTCTGTTATCTTAGATTTTAACTATGAAATGTCAAAAATTTGGGGTGGATGTGACTGTGAAAGTGTGGCACACTCCATACATTAGCGATGTGTCATAAACTGTGTCCAAATTCAGGGGCGGCATCCTTTGAAGGACCTGGTCTACGTAGGCTGGGTCCTTCGAAGGATGCAGCCCCACAAAGACCGCAAAAATTGAACGGTCTAGCCTTCGTATCTATGTCGCCTGCCCTTACCTCAGCGTAGCTCATGCTACCTAGCAACTGTGACAGTGTGAAGTTTATTTAATGTCATCTCTTAAAACAACACGTTTCTACATCAAGGAACATAGATGAGTGAATGATTCATTTCCAAATATAATGAATCATGGGATATGATAGGTCACGAAGGATACACCGGACCCATGCTTCAAATCCGGGGAAAAGAAGGACACATTCATGGACCGCATTTGGAGGAGCCTTCGAATTTGGTCAGCCTTCGTCGCCTCTCTGTGACGTAATCGGCCTACAAATGTTGCTTTCTAAGGATGCGGTCCCTGAATTTGGACACAGCTATAGAGTAGGCGCTCGATAATGTATAACCTGCTTTACCTATCTTGTGGGTACTGGTAAAATCATTACATAAAAAATAAGCATGAAGTTGAATTCAGTAAGATTTGAATTCAGCAACTTGACAGTGTCCACTGTGCATATTTAAGAGAATAAAGCAGCTTACGGACATACATAATTTGTTAAAATATGAGATGTTCTTTTAAACTTACCTCTTGTGCTATCAACTGGAACTTACTACTGACTGTAGTGTAGTTTTTCAAGTCCACATTAGCTGTAGTCTACCATTTATATAATTATTTTTTATTTTTTTATAGGACATGCTTTTATATTTACGGCTCCAATAGACTGACAACCACCCCGTACCCAGCCTCTCACCCTGTGATGGCTGGGATGGACTCCAGGCCAACCAGGACTCTAAATTGAAAAACTGATTGATGGATGGATGAAAACCTGCAATCTAGTTATGTAATGACAATAGCCAAATGTAACATTTTACTGCACAGACAGACATTGACAACATTTTAGTATTATAGCTGGGCCTCACCACAGTTCCATTTACCTGGCACTTAATGCCGGCCAGGCTGCAAGCACAGGTCTCAGGGTCACATATTCCCTGGCAACGACACCCACACTCCTCCCGGGACATGCGCAGGGCACGCAGTTCATGCTTCTCTTCCACATCGATGCGCCGGACGCCAGAGGCACGGAGAAGGGTACGACGCCTCCTAGTAGTCAGAGGCTGGAGGAAAAAGTAATCGTCCACCTCTGTATTGTCCACATCCAGGTCATCTTCGGAGATATCATCGATTGTGAGTGTATCTGCCTCCAAGGATGACACAGTGCCATTCTTGGTCAGCTGGAGGACAGGAAAACAAATGAAATTAGGACCATGGACCAAGAACCATAGATGTTAGAGTCTCCCTACTGACTTTGAGTTTGATGGCATTAAGCTTCTCCTCTTTTAGATGGTCCCTCAGCATCTTCCGGTGGCTCTGTTTCTGCTCCATGGCAAACTCCCTGAGAGTGAATCGCCTCACCCCGCTGTGACGTGGTGACATTCCCAGGGTGCTGCCCCCTGTGTGGGCACACTAGTAAAACCCTGCCGCCGGTTGAAATAGTAGACTGTGACGCTTTCAAAGTGCACATTACGGCTTCGCAGTCGCTTTGACTGCTGCTGGAGGGATGCTGGGATTGAGAGAGAGAGGTATGACAATTACTGAATTAAAAAAAAATTTAAAAAAATAACACAACTTTTGGTTTAAATGAAAAGTTGTGTTTACAGAGGTGCTCCTAAATGCTATTTAATTCAACTCAATTCAATTCAATTTTATTTATATAGCGCCAAATCACAACAAACAGTCGCCTCAAGGCACTTTGTATTGTGGGTAAAGACCCTACAATAACACAGAGAAAACCCAACAGTCAAAACGACCCCCTATGAGCAAGCACTTGGCGACGGTGGAAAGGAAAAACTCCCTTTTAACAGGAAGAAACCTCCAGCAGAACCAGGCTCAGGGAGGGGCAGTCATCTGCTGCGACCGGTTGGGGCTGAGTGGAGAGAGACAGGACAAAAGACATGCTGTGGAAGACAGCCAGAGATTAATAATAATGATTAAATACAGAGTGAAGTATAAACAAGTAAATAAAGGTGAATGAGAAGAAACAGTGCATTATGGGACCCCCTCAGCAGCCTAGGCCTATAGCAGCATAACTAAGGGGTGGTTCAGGGTCGTCTGATCCAGCCCTAACTATAAGCTTGATCATAAAGGAAAGTTTTAAGCCTAATCTTGAAAATAGAGAGGGTGTCTGTCTCCCGAATCCAAGCTGGGAGCTGGTTCCACAGATGAGGGGCCTGAAAGCTGAAGGCTCTGCCTCCCATTCTACTTTTAAGTATCCTAGGAACCACAAGTAAGCCAGCAGTCTGAGAACGAAGTGCTCTATTGGGGTGATACGGTACTATGAGGTCTTTGAGATAAGATGGGGCCTGATTATTCAAGACCTTGTATGTTAGGAGAAGGATTTTAAATTCTATTCTAGATTTAACAGGGAGCCAATGAAGAGAAGCCAATATGGGAGAAATATGCTCTCTCGTTCTAGTCCCTGTCAGTACTCTAGCTGCAGCATTTTGGATCAGCTGAAGGCTTTTCAGGGAGCTTTTAGGACAGCCTGATAATAATGAATTACAGTAGTCCAGCCTAGAAGTAATAAATGCATGGATTAACTTTTCAGCGTCAATCTGAGAAAGGATGTTTCTAATTTTATAAATATTGCGCAGATGTAAAAAAGCCGTCCTACATATCTGTTTAATATGTGCATTGAAGGACATATCCTGGTCAAAAATGACTCCAAGATTTCTCACAGTGTTACTGGAGGCCAAATTAATGCCATCCAGATTAAGTATCTGGTTTGACACTGTGCTTCTAAGATTTGTGGGGCCGAGTACAAGAACTTCAGTTTTATCTGAATTTAGTAGCAGGAAATTAGAGGTCATCCAGGCCTTTATGTCTTTAAGACATTCCTGCAGTTTAACTAACTGATGTGTGTCATCTGGCTTCATGGATAGATAAAGCTGAGTATCATCTGCATAACAATGGAAATTGATGCAATGCTTTCTAATAATACTGCCTAAGGGAAGCATGTACAATGTAAATAAAATTGGACCTAGCACAGAACCCTGTGGGACTCCATAATTAACCTTAGTGTGTGAAGACGACTCCCCATTTACATGAACAAATTGGAGTCTATTTGATAAATATGATTCAAACCACTGCAGTGCAGTACCTTTAATACCTATGGCATGCTCTAATCTCTGTAATAAAATGTTATGATCAACAGTATCAAAAGCTGCACTGAGGTCCAACAGGACAAGCACAGAGATGAGTCCACTGTCAGAGGCTGTAAGAAGATCATTTGTAACCTTCACTAATGCTGTTTCTGTACTGTGATGAATTCTGAAACCTGACTGAAACTCTTCAAATAAACCGTTCCTCTGCAGATGATCAGTTAGCTGTTTTACAACTACTCTTTCAAGGATTTTGGAGAGAAAAGGAAGGTTGGAGATTGGCCTATAATTAGCTAAGACAGCTGGGTCAGTGATGGCTTTTTAAGTAGCGGTTTAATTACTGCCACCTTGAAGGCCTGTGGTACATAGCCACCTAATAAAGACAGATTTAAAGCATATAACCTTTACCACAGATGACTAAAGTGTTAAACTTTTTTTTTAATACATTTAGGCCTTTCATCCACAAAAAAGCAGTTGAAAATGGACTTTCTTGGAAAACTCAGTGTTAATGCATATAGACACAGCGGCAACCAGTCCGTTAGGGTTAAAGGTATATTGCTCACATTTGGTTTAGCATGCTCTTGACAGCATGTTCACGCATTTCTGCAATGTTTTTGCATTTTTCATTAATTTATTTTAGCAGTAAATGGCTGGATTTTTTTTTTTGTGGATGTTTTGAGAACAAAAAATGAAATTCAGTATTTGACAAATATCCTTTTTTGTCAGATGTCAGTAGATTGCAGTCAACTGCCTTCTTATCCTACACAATTCAGGTGTGTAATTCTAGGTATCGTGGCTACTGCAGGACAAACATGTTTTATTCAGCTAAGAGAGATCAAAAACATGAAATCTGGACTGTACCCATATGACCTCGACTGGCCAGCGTGTTTCTACTTGAATAACATCAACTCTTTATTTTATTTAATCGGCACATATCCGTTTTTGATTTATTGCTATGTCCAATTAAATATTTTGCCTTAATTTACATTTTTTACCCCAAAGTCACCTCAAAAACTCAGTAAAACTTTGTAAAAGGACTCTGATATGAGTCAATGAGGATATATAGCATAGAGGAGTTGTTGAGGAGATGCTGAACTTTTCTGTTGGTCTTTTTTTGCTGCTGTTAGCCAGCATTAGTACAATTCTGGCACTGTGAATAAACTGTCATATGATGTGAAAATGTAATCAAACTGTTTTTCAGAGGGAAAGGGTGATTTTTAGTGACATTTTAGCCTAACATTAGCTGGCCTAATGTTAGCTTATAACCAGTTATACAGGTGCTGGTCATAAAATTAGAATATCATGAAAAAGTTTATTTATTTCAGTAATTCCATTCAAAAAGTGAAACTTTATATTATATTCATTCAGACTGATATGTTTGTTTCTTTTAATTCTGATGATTATAACTGACAACTAATGAAAATCTCAAATTCAGTATCTCAGAAAATTAGAATATTGTGAAAAGGTTCAATATTGAAGACACCTGGTGCCACACTCCAATCAGCTAATTAACTCCAAACACCTTCAAAGGCCTTTAAACGGTCTCTCAGTCTAGTTCTGTAGGCTACACAATCATGGGGAAGACTGCTGACTTGACAGTCGTCCTAAAGCTGACCTTTGACACCTTGCACAAGGAGGGCAAGACACAAAAGGTCATTGCTGAAGAAGCTGGCTGTTCACAGAGCTCTGTGTCCAAGCACATTAATAGAGAGGCGAAGGGAAGGAAAAGATGTGGTAGAAAAAAGTGTCCAAGCAATAGGGATAACTGCACCCTGGAGAGGATTGTGGAACAAAAGCCATTCAAAAATGTGGGGGAGATTCACAAAGAGTGGACTGCAGCTGGAGTCAGTGCTTCAAGAACCACCACCCACAGACGTATGCAGACATGGGTTTCAGCTGTCGCAGTCCTCGTGTTGAGCCACTCTTGAACAAGAGACGGCGTCAGAAGCGTCTCGCCTGGGCTAAAGACAAAAAGGACTGGACTGCTGCTGAGTGCTCCAAAGTTATTTTCTCTGATCAAAGTCAATTTTGCATTTCCTTTGGAAATCAAGGTCCCAGAGTCTGGAGGAAGAGAGGAGAGCCACAGAATCCACATTGCTTGAGGTCCAGTGTGAAGTTTCCACAGTCAGTGATTGTTTGGGGTGCCATGTCATCTGCTGTTGTTGGTCCACTGTGTTTTCTGAGGTCCGAGGTCAACGCAGCCATCTGCCAGACCCAACAATTCAGAAGAGCTGAAGGCCACTATCAGAGCAACCTGGGCTCTCATAACACCTGAACAGTGCCACAGACTGATGGACTCCATGCCACGCCGCATTGCTGCAGTAATCCAGGCAAAAGGAGCCCCAACTAAGTACTGAGTGCTGTACATGCTCATACTTTTCATGTTCATACTTTTCAGTTGGCCAACGTTTCTAAACATCCTTTTTTGTATTGGTCTTAAATAATATTCCAATTTTCTGAGAGACTGAATTTGGGGTTTTCATTAGTTGTCAGTTATCAAATTGAAAGAAACAAACATTTTAAATCTATCAGTCTGTGTGTAATGAAAGTATAATATACAAGTTTCACTTTTTGAATGGAATTACTGAAATAAATAAACTTTTTCATGATATTCTAATTTTATGACCAGCACCTGTACATATATGTGTGTGTGTATGTGTGTGCGAGTGTGTGTGTGTGTGTGTGTGTCTGTGAGTGTGTGTGTGTGTCTGTGAGAGTGTGTATGTGCATGCATGTGTGTGTGTGTGTGTGTGAGTGTATGTGGTGGAAAGGCTGGACTTGAACTGATGGAGTGTACATACAAAAGTGATCCCAAAACTGATCCTTGAGGGACACCACACCAGAGGTGAGAGTTTATAGTAATGAAGACATAAAATTGTGAAATAGGACAGAAATCAGATGAGAGCAAACCTGCTTTTCCTTACTCACCAATAAAACCGTTACAAAGTAAAATAGTATTAAAATAGAGCATTAACTGGAATCAGCAAGTTGCAGATCTGTGGTGAACAGCACTTTCACTTTATCAAATGAACACAAAACTGAAATGTATGGAAATACATTAAACTTAATTGTTAATAGTGCCCCTATTGCTGTTGAATTAGTATGATCACTTCACAGAAAAGTCTTTATGTTCTTAATATTAGAACAGTGAGGTAGTGAGGTCTTACAGTCCAGCAGGCCGGAGGGGACAGAGTGGTTCAGGCTATCGCTGCTGTTACCACTGTCACTGCAGGAAATCTCATCATCATCAGACCCTTGCAGGGAAAAATAAGGGGAGGGATCATCCTCAAGCTTCCTCTTCAGGATCCCACTCATCATGTGGTTCTTCCAAGTAGTTACACCTGCGCAAAGGTCAGAGTTAAGATGACCACAATTTAATCTGAGCCAAACTTAGAATGTATTTACATTTTCAAACATTTGCAAAAACAATGTAGGTAAAATTACATGTTAAATCCTCAAACTAGAATAAAATAATTACATTGATTTAACACAGCATAAATTATTCCTGTAGATAGTATAACCTCCCCATACACTGTGTCCTCTGCCTTTTTACAGAAGAAAAAAAATGCCCATTTTATGTAAATTTCCTCTATGACAGCTAAAATATTCTAATCTGCATTTTTTTTGAATATCTAACACCTGGAAGCCATTGGCGTGATAAAGTGAGTTATACTAGAGATAGATTAACCAAGTTTGTTAATGAATTTAATATTTGGAAGTAGTAAATCATGCAATACCTTGTGAAAAGCCATTTTAAACAACATAGCCACAAATTTAAAACCACCTCTGATAATGTGTAGGCTCCCTGCACCAAAACAATCTGACCCAATGATATAGGGACTCCTCGAGACATCTGAAAGTGTCCAGTGTCTTGGATGCATTGTCCATGAGCATTTTTTTTTTTTTTTTGTTTGTGTGTTGTATCATCATCGTATTTTCAATACTTGGTAACGTTCTTTTGTGTTTTCTGAAAACCTGGAAAAATGACTTTGGCCACTATTTAGGAGTGTCAATTTTGGAGCATCACATTATCTTACCAAAGAAAGCTTCTGCCCTTAAAAGATGCTACCCAGTAAATTCCGACAGCTTTCCTGACTTACATGAATTAGTTAAATTTTAGAAATTAAGAATATATGCTTTTTTTTCCTAGCTTTTGTTAAGTTACTGTTAATTGTACAGTGAAAATATCAGTATACTCATCTTAACTTAAAGCAATAAAGTAACAACAAAAGAAACAATGACATTATTTCACAGTAGGAGGAAGCAGTGCACTGAACTGTGCAGACTGCAACAAGAAGAACAGCTCCCTTGGGTAACCCAATTAATTTAAAATCAATTCAATTCAGTTTATATAGTGCCAAATCACAACAGGTCTCTTCAAAATGCTTTGTATTGTAAGATAAATACCCTACAATAACAGAGAAAAACCCCCAACAATCAGACAACCCCCTGTGAGCTACCACGTGACAGTGGGAAGGAAAAACTCCCTTTTAACAGGAAAAAACTCTGGCAGAACCAGGTTTGGGAGGGGCAGCCATCTGCCGCGACCTGTTGGTGGTGAGGGGAGGGAGACAGGACAAAAGACATAGTGTGGAAAAGAGCCAGAGATTAATAATAACTAATGATTGAAGTGGTGTATAAACACAGAGTAAAAAGAGGTGAGTGAAGAAGAAACCCTCCAGCAGCCTAGGGTTAGGAAGTGTACAGGATCATCTGATTCAGCCCTAACTATAAGCTTCATCAAAAACAAGCTTTAAGCCTAATCTTGAAAATAGAGAGGGTGTTTGTCTCCTGAATCCAAGCTGGGAGCTGGTTCCACAGATGAGGGGCCTGAAAGCTGAAGGCTCTGCCTCCCATTCTACTCTTCAGTATCCTAGGAACCACAAGTAAGCCAGCAGTCTGAGAGCCAAGTGCTCTTTTGGGGTGATATGGTACTATGAGTTCTTTAAGATAAGATGGGGCCTGATTATTCAAGACCTTGCATGTGAGGAGAATGATTTTAAATTCTATTCTAGATTTAACAGGGAGCCAGTGAAGAGAAGCCAATATGGGAGAAATATGCTCTCTCTTTCTAGTCCCTGTCAGTACTCTAGCTGCAGCATTTTGGATCAGCTGAAGGGAGCTTTTAGGACAGCCTGATAATAATTACAATAGTCAAACCTAGAAGTAATAAACAATGAACTATTTATTCATCATCACTCTGAGAAGGATGTTTCTAATTTTAGAGATACTGTGCAAATGCAAGAAAGCAGTCCTACATATTTGTTTAATATGTGCATTGAAGGACATATCAGAAATGACTCCAAGATTCCTGACAGTGTTACTGGTGGCCAAGGTAATGTCATCAAGAGTACATATCTGGTTAGACACCATGTTTTTAAGATTTGTGGGGCCGAATACAAGAACTTCAGTTTTATCTGAATTTATGAGCAGGAAATTAGAGGTCATACAGGCCTTTATGTCTTTAAGACATTGCTACACTTTAACTAATTTATATGTGTCATCTGGCTTCATGGATAGATAAAGCTGGATATCATCTGCATAGTATTGAAAATGTATGCTATGCCTCCTAATAATCTAATAATACTGCCTAAGGAAAGTGTGTATAATGTAAATAGAATTGGTAATAGCACAGAACCCTGTGGAACTCCATAATTACTCATAGTTTGTGAAGAAGACTCCGCATTTACATGAGCAAATTGGAGTCTGTTGGATAAATATGATTCAAACCACTGCAGTGCAGTACCTTTAATAGCTACAACATGCTCTAATCTCTGTAATAAAATATTATGGTCAACAATTTTGAATGTTGCACTGAGGTTTAGCAGGAAGAGCACAGAGATGAGTCCACTGTCAGAGACTATAAGATAGTTTGTGACATTCATTAATGCTGCTTCCGCACTATGATGAATTATGAGACTTGACTGAAACTCTTTCACCAACAGAATGAGATTGCGAATACAAGCAGCAGAAATGAACTTCCTCCGAAGGGTAGCTGGCCTCTCTCTTAGAGATAAGGTGAGGAGCGCAGCCATTCGGGAGGTGTTCCAGGCATGTACTACCGGGAGGAGGCCTCGGGGCAGACCCAGGACACGCTGGAGAGATTATATCTCTCGGCTGGCCTGAGCACGCCTTGGGGTCCCCTTGGATGAGCTGGTGGAGGTGGATGGGGAGAGGGAGGTCTGGGCTTCCCTGCTTAGGCTGCTGCCCCTGCAACCCGGCCCCGGATAAGCGGAAGAAAATGGATGAATGGATGACTGAAACTCTTCAAAAAAACCATTTCTCTGCAGATGTTAACGGTTTTACAACTACTCTTTCAAGAACTTTTTATTGGCCAATAATTAACTAAGACAGCTTGGTCAAATGGTGGCTTTTTAAGTAATGGTTTAATAACTGCACTGGAGTCTACATAAATCTGCAAGTCTGACGTAAATTGCTTTTTCAGGCGAGCAGTGTCAGCTGTTTAGAAATGAGGAAAATAAAATATGCATATGACTGTGCTTTGAACTGTATTTTTCCGTATTTTCACCATAATTGTATATAGGAGAATGGACTTTTAGAGGAATGTCTCTATAGATTTCTGAAACACTTGAAAACCATGAGTAACACTCACTTGCTTTTTTTAAGGCAATTGATTTGCATGGTTTTAACAAGTAAAGAGCCTCTCATTCAAGTAAACACAACTAAAAGATCATATGTTACAGGAACTGTCACATTAGTTGTATAAAATAATTCTGATTAGTCTAAATTGAGTGCATATGACTTAAAATATTCAGTACTCTGTACAGTTTTTAATTTTGTAACTTATACTCGAGTGTAAGTAAACTACATTAGAAATCCTCTGTAGACACACATTTCTTATTCCACTTTGCATGTTTTTTTTTTAGTTTAGCTTTTTTAAGTAGGTCTTTCTTTGTAAGGTTAACTGATTTGAATTTACAGTGTACTGTAATGAGACAATCAGTGTGACAAGATTTTTAAAATTTTGGTTGATTGGGATTAAATTATTAACTGAGCTACATCTGCCACTCATTCAGTGCTGAAAGGAATACTCAGCGCACTAAAAGCAACAATAAGAGAGTATAATAATACTTGAGTATTTCATTGCAAGTGCATTCTCATTGTACCTGTGCACCAAAACGCCCTAATAAAGCTTGATGAGGAATGGCTAGAAGGATATTTGGCTTTCTTGTCAAGCGGAGGCCATAATACATGACAGATCCATCACCATGGTTTATAATAATGCTGGAGAGTTGGAGCCACTTACTTTTGTTATCTAAATCTAATCATTTCCTACCACTTGGCATGTTCAGTCAAGGTCACTGCAATGGAAGGCGGCATCATGCATACATGGCTGACTTATTTTGGACAAAAGAATGCTTATCTGAACTCCAAGAATGATAAAAAGGAAACCAAAAAATGGAGGACTTATTGTCCCAGGAGATATTAGGTGGCATGGTGGTGCATCAGTTAGTATTGTTTCCTCCCAGCAAGAACGTTCTTTGTTCGATTTGGCTGTAGGTGTGGATGTGGATACGGATACGTTAAAAGTGCTATATGAATATGTGCTACAAAGGTAACTGTAGCTTGAAGTATAAAAACAGAAAAGGGCAATATAAATCCCTGCCCTTTCCATTCGCCAACAGTGACACAACTGCAAAATCGAATTACCTGAAGTCTATGTTAGCTATTACAGTATGAAATGACCGCAGCATTGCTCAGTCATGCAGAATATAATACAAATTTTTGTACTGAATATGCAAAGTAATTAAAGAAAGCAGCAGAAGTTTTATGTTTCAAGGTTTCACATTTCACCGGTGAAACATAAAACTTAGATTCTAATCGTGGTAAGCCGAGCTCATTAAATGTGTTTTTGCAAGAAACCTGGTCTAGTTATTTGGCTGCCTTATGATGAAACTGGCTCCCCACCACTGGGTGTTTTACAGTGACCTTGCCAAATTCTGTGATATCTCAAAAGGAGAGGATACATTTTTCACAAATGATCTGGTGAGCTCATTAAAATTTGAATGAACTGTTATTCCCTTTTCCAACTGGCTGATTTTATAGAAAACTGAAAGTACGCCAGCTGTCAATGGAAGTAAGAGGTGATTTGTGCACAATGGGAGTTCACCCCCACATGCTAGAAGCACAGCTAATCATGAAATGTATGTCTGTAGCCAGCCTTGTGGACTTTTGACAGGTGATGGTTACTGTACATTTGAAATTCACAGACTTTGTTGAGCCGACTGCCTGGACTGATACTGGATTCCATCATATGCAGCAGAGCTGAATGCTGGGCCACACTTTCCTTCTCTGACCGGCATTGTCTCCCATTCCTTACAACCTGCTGCTATTCAGTTTTTCTTCTGTGACTTGTCCTGTGTTCCTTCATTCCCCACCATTCTCTTTCCTAATCTTTCCAATAAAATGTTCCATCTCCAGACTCCCACTTATCCTCCAGTACTTTTACTTTCAGAAAGAAAACCAACAAAATCAAAAAGATTTGTGGCAAAAGACATGATAAAATCTTCATGTATATTTCATGCAGAAGGCTTCTCTTTCACCTTAACATCTGTGGTCAAGACTGACTGTTGCCATACAGAGCGCACACATGCACACACACACACACACACACACACACACACACACACACACACACACACACATCTAAAAGCCTGCTCAAACATCTGCATGTATGCGCATCCTCCCACTCCCCATACATGTCCACTTCCCCATACTTGTCCCAATCGTAGTCATGGGAATTCTTATTGACAAATTTAAATCAGCTTCATCCTGTGACGTGATTAAAGCTCATGGGGCCCACAGTGCCGGATGCGTTAAAGGCTTTCTGTTAAGTCTGCATGACTGTCACTGACCTGTTTCCTTATCTTGCCTTTGGTTTCCAGGAAGTCCTCTTCGACTCTCTTCTCTGCATCACACAGTGTTCACCAGCAGCAGCCAAACATCCCCATGTGTCGTGATGATGCAGTGAGCGTTGCCATGATGCCAGTTCTCTCTCTCTCTCTTTTTCAAGCAGCTCCCGGCGCTATTGTGCAGCACTGAGCACCTCTGCTTCTGTCGCTATCTTATGTCTTCTCCCTCTCTACCTTCATTCCATGCTCACACTCTCAGGTCTCTCACTGTCTGATTCTCTCCTGCTCTGCTCGCCCCTTCCTCTCTCTCTCTCTCTCTCTTGCTCTCACTCGCTTTCTCTCTCCTGACAAATACTTGTTAGCTTGGTGCTGCTGCCGGCTGGAAGCACTGGAGCTTGACTGAGGTGAAGCAAGCCCTACGAGATCACAGAGAGAAAGGAGGGGCAGTAGATGTGGTAGTGGATGTGGTGGAGCGGGGGTTGATGGTGGAGACTCTGCAATCTGAAATACCTCTTCTTCAGGAGAATTATTGCAAAAATGCATGCTTTAAATTGTGCTGTTGCTGCACATATATGTGCAAATCAGCTTTTCATCCTGATAAGTGATATCAGGTTGTCCACCTACTACCTGAAACATACAGAATACCTTTGAGATATATATATATATATATATATATATATATATATATATATATATATATATATATATATATATATATATATATACCTTTGATATATGTATATATATATATATATATCAAAGGTATATATATATATATATATATATATATATATATATATCAAAGGTATATATATATATATATATACCTTTGATATATATATATATATATATATACATATATCAAAGGTATATATATATATATGTATATCAAAGGTGTGTGTATATATATATATATGTATATCAAAGGTGTGTGTATATATATATATATATATATATATATATATATATATATATATATATATATATATATATATATATATATATATATATATATATATATATATATATATATATTTATATATATATATATATATATAGGTTTTGACACACTCATCCATTCATTACAGAATCTCTTGAGAACTCTTGAGTAACTGGTCTTACCTTTACTGCATTTTTGGTTTCTTCATATAATTAACATGGAAATTGCTATGTATACACTTATACGTTCATTTTAACCTATTTCATTAATGGAAATGTATGTAGTCCTTATACTGTAGTTGGCAAATCACTCAGAGACCTCCTTTGATGGAAACCACACTTTTAACCTTGCTAACACATCCATGTGGGTGGGGGTTGTTAGAGCTCTGGGTCAAGTTTTTATTTTTATTATTATTATTAATAATTAATTAGTTTTCTAAAATATAAAATGTATTATGCAGTTTTCATTACCTAAAGTACCAGTAGGTACTGCACAAAAAGGGATTAACAACTGCTAGTTTTAAAGGAGAGTAGAAAAAATCATACTGCATTTTAAAGTAATAATTACATTTTGAGTTTTCTTTAAAAAGAGACAAGACACAAAATTCTACTTCAAGCATTTTTCTGTCATTTTTATGAAAGTATCTTAAGGTTATTTTAGGGGGAAAAAACACAGTTATTTACACACTATTACCAGAGTTTTGGTTGTATTAGAGTATCCTGACCTCATCTTCTTACATTATAACTAAACATTAGACTTTTGGCTTTAAAGCAATTCTGGCAAGTCGTAAAGTGACTCAGGCGGGAGAAGCGGTGCTCTACTCGAACTATATAAAGTGGGGATGGGTGCTGCTGACTTCAACTGAGTCATTAATCAGGCGGTGGAATGAATACTGTACTTCGAGGATCTCCTCAACCCCACTGGCACACCTTCTGTAGAGGAAGCAGGCTCTGTGGATGAGCGGGAACACTAAACCATAATTGGACTGAGGTAACTGAGGGAGGTAAATAGCTCATTGGTAGCAGGGCCCTGGGTATGGATGAGATTCAGCCTGACTTCCTTAACACTCTGAATGTTGTGGGCCTGCCTTGGTTCACATCCTCTCCATGGAGGTTTGGGGCAGTACCTCTTGACTAGCTGTGGTGGTGGTGGTTTCCCTTTTCAGTTCATAAGTTTTATGGACAGAATTTCTAGGCGTAGGCAAACGGTGGTCCGGCTCCACTTTGACGGCCTCAGGATCACATTTTTATGGATGATGTGGTTCTTTTGGTTTCATCAGGCAGTGACGTCCAGCTAACAGTTTGCAGCCAAGTGTGGAGTGAAATGAAATCATGCCGAGCCCCAAGCACAAAATGCCTGGGCAGAATAAACGATGCAGAGGACAAAACAGAAAGCTGTTTCGGCTCACTAGTGCTACCATGTTCCTGACTGCCTAGCATGTTAGCAGTTACCCAGCAAACTGCATCTGTTCATCAAACAGCCCTTTACGTAGTCTCTCAGTAAAGATATATGGATACACTTAACCCATGAGTAAATTATTTAATCGAGTAGATAAAAATTGCACATCTTTTCAAACTAGTTTATATTGTAAAAACACAATTCTCTAGTGATTCAAGATTCATATCGGAATATATGCCAGTTTCTTTGAAAAAACATGATTAACTACCCAACCCCTACCCCACAAGTCCCTAAACATAGTTGCTATAGCAATGCCAGATTTTGAATGGAAAAATATCAGGAATAAAGAGCCACAGCCTTGAGTTTGTATGTGCTGAACACACAGACATGGAGCGAGTTAGAATGCTTCAGTTTCATCAGTCAGAGGGGAAACAGTATGGAGACATAAAGAAAACGATTTTAAAAATTAGCTTTACAGTATTATGACCTGCTCAAAAAAATGGAATCATTTATGTTGACTTTTAAAGAGTGGATTTACGGAAGATAAATAAAATGATCTGTCAGCTGGAAGATAATTACAGTGCATTAATATCTGCAATAGCTAATTATTTCTCTCCACAAGGCACCCTGCTAATTAGTTTAAAATGTAATTAAAAAGTATGCAAGCTTGACATCAGTCAGATTGCTTTTTCCATTGTAAAATGTCTTTGACCAAATGAGCAACAGAAACACATCAAAGCATGTATCACGCTCTTTCTAAAACAGACACATACACAATGTGTCTGTTTTAAATGTCACATGTTTTAAGCAGTGAAAAACGAAATTTCAGATGAACCATCTGAAAGTAAAAGAAAAAAGGAAAAAAAGGATTAAGGTGTCTTTTTTTTATATTAATGCCATAAACTAATACATGACCTGTACTGGTTGTTCTAGATGGATATTTCTTTTGGTTTTTGCAGTGAATCGCCCTATTTTCTCCTGGCAAGGATAGAGTAGTAATGTGCTGGAGAGACAGAGTGATCCTTCCAATCAGGCTTCCATGGCAACAGGCCACCAGGGGGAGGGAAGAGAAGGGATGAGGGGTTTTGGAGGAGGAGGAGGAGGAGGAGGAGGAGGAGGAGGAGGAGGAGGTAGCCAGAAGGATTGTGGGGAGGTGGGGGCTGGGATGTAGCAGATTCTAACACTGAAGCATGAAGGGAGGGCTGCGAAAGGTCTGCTTTTTCACAGGGAACTCTGTGTGTGTGTGTGTGTGTGTGTGTGTGTGTGTGTGTGTGTGTGTGTGTGTGTGTGTGTGTGTGCGTGTGTGTGTGTGTGTGTTCTTAGAAATCTGAACAAAGGGGTAGAGTTAAAATAACTGCAGCAGATGCTTCAGTATGTTTCATTCTGTTTAATAGAGGATACATTCAAATGTCTTTATTACAGAAATAGAAAACGTAACATATGCAGTAACACTGTAAGTCCTAACTCTCCCATCTACATGTAATGGGTGAGGACTGAGCTGCTTTGCCACTAGATGGACTGTAATAATAATAATAACCAAAACATTTTCCCATTCCAGTATTTTTGTCAGATATACCAAACAAAATAAGTATGTGGTATTACTCCCTCAAAGAGGCCCACCGCATGCTGCCTATATCTAATCCCATAATGTTTCTCACTCTCAAATATAGAAATCTCAGAAATCTACATGAACAAATTCAAAAACACTGCTCAAACAAAAAAAAAATTAAAGGAATACTTTATAATCAGAGTATAGCATCAACTAAACTCCTTGGATATTGATCTGGTCAGGCAAAAGTTGGCAAACTTCAGTTGCCATTATCACAAAAATCCTGGCCCCATAAAATTCAATAAATGATTGTTCAATTCTCTTTCCAGTAGTATCAAATTCATTTAAGTTGGTGTATTCTTTGATTTTCAAATAAAGACATGAAACGGTAGCAAAAAATTAGAAAGTGAAGACTTTCTTGATTGCATTGTAACAAATTAACCCAGCTAATCAGGCCACTGTACGGATCCCATTTGCACTCTGTCATTGGTGACCTTAGGCAATTTTTTTACAAATTTCATATTCATCCCCAAATCAGCTCTTGGTATAAACCTTATTTGCAAAGGGTAAAATTTTAGAGCAATTTTCAAAAAAGTCTGGTACCACAATTAAGTGCAAAAAACAGTCTTTTCATATGGGACTGATGTCAAATTTAAAGGACTTTCTTTTCAGTGTAGCAGAGGGGGTTGTTCACTTTCAGCTGCTTTGGTATTAATTAAATTAACAACAGGTGTACTAGAAGGGCAACAATCGCGAAAAACAGGAATGGTTTTATAGGTGGAGGCCATTCACTTCTTCCTCATCTTTTTTGACTGTTTATTTAGTTTTTTGTTTTTTGATTTTTTTTTTACCAGTTTTTTATTTGGCTAGGGTCAGTGTCACTTTTGGTAGCATGAGGTGATGCCTGGACCCTGCATAAGTTGTGCATGTAGCCCAGCTCCTCCAGGATGGCACATCAATAAGTGCCAGGTGTGCTGTGCCTCCTAGCACAGGCTCAAGAGCATGAGAGGGCTGTAGAAGGTCCTTGACCCATCAGCAGGACCGGTAGCTGCTCTCTTGTGCAAGCAGGAACAGGATAAGCACTGCCAGAGCCCTACAAAATAACCTTCAGTAGGCCACTGACGTGAATGTGTCTATCCAAAGAATAAGGTACAGACTTCATGAGGGTGGTCTGAGGGCTTGACATCCAATAGTGAGCCTTTTGCTCTGTGGAGCCCAATTGGCACTTGCCATAGAATACCACAATTGGCAGGTCTACCACTACTGCCCTGTGCTTTTACACATGAGAGCAGGGTTACCCTGAGCACATGTGAAAGGTTCTGAAGATGCTGAAAGAATGTTATGCTGCTTGAAAACATCACTGAGCAAGACCAATTTGGTGGTGGGTCAGTGATGGTTGGGGGAAACATATCCATGAGGGAACACAGAGACCTCTACAGACAACAGGCAATTCAATTAAAATGAATTCAACTTTATTTATATACAGTAGCGGCAACTCACAATAACCAGTTGTTTCAAGGTGCTTTATATAGTAAAGTAAAAACCCTACAATTATTACAGAGAAAACCCAACATTCAAAATGCCCGCCTAGAGTATGAGCAAGCATTGGTGACAGTGGGAAGGAAAAACTCAGTTTTAACAGGAAGAAACCTCCAGCAGAACCAGGCTCAGGGACGGGCAGTCATCTGCTGCAACCGGTTGGGGTTGAGGGGAGAGAGACAAAACAAAAGACACACTGTGGAAGAGAGCCAGAGATTAATAATAACTAATTATTAAATGCAGAGTGGGGTATAAACTGAGTGATTCAATTCAATTTCAATTCAATTTTATTTATATAGCACCAAAATCACAACAAACAGTCGCCTCAAGGTGCTTTGTAATTGTCGGTAAAGACCCTACAATGATACAGAGAAAACCCTACAGTCAAAACGACCCCCTTTGAGCAAGTACTTGGCTACGGTGGGAAGGAAAAACTCCCGTTTAACAGGAAGAAATCACCAGCCAGGCTCAAGGAAGGGCAGTCATCTGCGATGACCGGTAGGGCTGAAGGGAGAGAGACAGGGCAAAAGACATGCTGTGGAAGAGAGCCAGAGATTAATAATAATGATTAAGCACAGAGTGAAGTATAAACAAGTAAATAAGGTGAAGGAAAAGAAACAGTGCATTATTGGACCCCCCAGCAGCCTAGGCATATAGGAGCATAACTAAGGGGTGGTTCAGGGTCACCTGATCCAGTCCTAACTATAAGCTTTATCAAAAAGGAAAGTTTTAAGCCTAATCTTGAAAATAGAGAGGGTGTCTGTCTCCCGAATCCGAGCTGGGAGCTGGTTCCACAGATGAGGGGCCTGAAAGCTGAAGGCTCTGCCTCCCATTCTACTTTTAAGTATCCTAGAAACCACAAGTAAGCCAGCAGTCTGAGAACGAAGTGCTCTATTGGGGTGATATGGTACTATGAGGTCTTTGAGATAAGATGGGGCCTGATTATTCAAGACCTTGTATGTTAGGAGAAGGATTTTAAATTATTTTCTAGATTTAACAGGGAGCCAATGAAGAGAAGCCAATATGGGAGAAATATGCTCTCTCGTTCTAGTCCCTGTCAGTACTCTAGCTGCAGCATTTTGGATCAGCTGCAGGTTTTTCAGGGAGCTTTTAGGACAGCCTGATAATAATGAATTACAGTAGTCCAGCCTAGAAGTAATAAATGCATGGATTAACTTTTCAGCATCAGTTTGAGAAAGGATGTTTCTAATTTTATAAATATTGCGCAAATGTAAAAAAGAGGTCCTACATATTTATTCAATATGTGCATTGAAAGACATATCCTGGTCAAAAATGATTCCAAGATTTCTCACAGTGTTACTGGAGTAAGTATCTGGTTTGACACCATATTTCTAAGATTTGTGAGGCCAAGTACAAGAACTTCAGTTTTATCTGAATTTAGAAGCAGGAAATTAGAGGTCATCCAGGCCTTTATGTCTTTAAGACATTCCTGCAGTTTAACTAATTGATGTGTATCATCTGGCTTCATGGATAGATAAAACTGAGTATCATCTGCATAACAATGAAAATTAATGCAATGCTTTCTAATAATACTGCCTAAGGGAAGTGTGTACACTGTAAATAAAATTGGACCTAGCACAGAACCCTGTGGAACTCCATAATTAACCTTAGTGTGTAAAGACGACTCCCCATTTACATGAACAAATTGGAGTCTATTAGATAAATATGATTCAAACCACTGCAGTGCAGTATCTTTAATACCTATGGCATTCTCTAATCTCTGTAATAAAATGTTATGGTCAACAGTATCAAAAGCTGCACTGAGGTCCAACAGGACAAGCACAGAGATGGGTCCACTGTCAGAGGCTGTAAGAAGATCATTTGTAACCTTCACTAATGCTGTTTCTGTACTGTGATGAATTCTGAAACCTGACTGAAACTCTTCAAATAAACCGTTCCTCTGCAGATGATCAGTTAGCTGTTTTACAACTACTCTTTCAAGGATTTTGGAGAGAAAAGGAAGGTTGGAGATTGGCCTATAATTAGCTAAGACAGCTGGGTCAAGTGATGGCTTTTTAAGTAGTGGTTTAATTACAGCCACCTTGAAGGCCTGTGGTACATAGCCACCTAATAAAGACAGATTGATCATATTTAAGATTGAAGCATCAATAATTGGAAATACTTCTTTCAACAGTCTAGTAGGAATGGGATCTAATAAACAAATTGATGGTTTGGAGGAAGTAACTTTTGAAGTTAACTCCAAAAGATCAACTGGAACGAAAGAGTCTAAACAAATACCAGCAGTGCTGAAAGCAGCCGAACATGAAGATAAATCTTGGAGATGGTTTTGAATAATTTTTTCTCTAATGTCTAAAATTTTATTTGTAAAGAAATCCATGAAGTCATTACTAGTTAAAGTGAAAGGAATACTGGGCTCTACAGAGCTCTGACTCTTTGTCAGCCTGGCTACAGTACTGAAAAGAAACCTGGGGTTGTTCTTATTTTCTTCAATTAATGATGAATAGTAAGATGTCCTAGCTTTACGGAGGGCTTTTTTATAGAGCAACAAACTCTTTTTCCAGGCTAAATGAGCATCTTTAGTGAGACACCATTCCCTCTCCAGCGTATGGGTTATCTGCTTTAAACTGCACGTTTGTGAATTATTCCACGGAGTCAGGCACTTCTGATTTGAGGCTTTCCTTTTCAGAGGAGCCACAGTATCTAAAATTGTATGCAGTGAAGATCTTTTTGCTGTCACTTTTTCATCTCTTAGTCATTCATTTGTATCTCAGGTTGGTCATTCTACTTTTCTTGCTCGTTTTGCATCTGTTTCTTGAACATTCTGGGCCTAATTTTGTTTGTTTTACATCTATTTGTGGTGATTTTGCTGCTTTGTGGTCACTTTGCATCTCTGTTTTCTTTTTCACATATGTTGTATGTCACCATGGTACTTTCGCTTCCACTGTCATTCTGATCATTTCATCATCTTTGTGGTCACTTTGCATGTGATTTTGGGCCTCTTATCCTCCTGTGCCTTAAACAAAGGCTTGTAAACTCATTCAGTGGCAGCAGATGCTGCCATTGAAAAAGCCCTGATAAAGTCACTGTCAACTAAACTGCCCAACGCTAAACACCAGACAGACACAGTTAGAAGTAAGCTGGTGAAAATAGTGGACCAAGATTGTGGGAGCCCTCAGCCTAATTTGTCATGCTCTCAGTGACCAGCAGGAGGCGTTCTTGGTCAGTGACGCCAGCGTTTCACTGCAAGTCTGCTTCAGCTTGTGTCATTAGCCCATCATTAACTCCTTACCCTGTCCAGCTCTCCTGCCTGGCTGGCTGTAGTCATTTCCTCAGAGATTCAGTCAAATGGCTCAGCTGCTCACTGTAACCCACACAAACCTCTGTGTAGAAGAAGAGAAGGCGACAAAGAGAAAGCAGAATGTGCCGAGGGAGCTGCTTAACATTGGGAAAAATAATGGAAGAGGAATAAAAAAAAATATGATTATGCTGTCTTTTAATTTTCCAAAACCTATATGTTTCTGGTTTACATTGTATTTGCAGATTTCCAAATATGAATGGTGGTCATAAATAAAAAGGGGTGTCTGGGGCTGAAAACATGCAGATCAGCTCCTGCTGTAGCTAAAGAATTATGGCAGAGAGAAAAAAACAGCATCCCATCCAAATTAAAAGCCTGGCTCACAGTTTTAGTTAGTGTTACGGCCATTTTCACTCATAATATTTGGCTGACATTAAGTCAACAGTGGTTTACAGTATCATCCTGTTGGACATCATGTGGCCAACATTCTGACAGAAAAGCTGGATGTGAGCTGTACAAAAGCGTGCTGAGGGAAATTTGTCGGATTCAGTGTAACATTATTTATTTAGGTTTAGGTGATTTTCCAGGCATAAATATTATTTATGTATGAGAATACAGTACAAGAAAATGCAAGCATGAATATATGGCCTTTTAACCATTGTGAAGTTATCTCTTATCAGTCACCATAATTTCTTGTCTGAATCTAACCCTTTCTTAGTATTTTGAGCAGTGGGCATCATCACTGATTGTCAAGGTACCAGCTCCAGCACCAAGTTGGTCCAGGCCACTGGAATTAATCTTTTTGGCATGAAAAAGAAGATGAACACATGTGTTACTAGTGAGATCAATGTGCACATTGTGTTATTCACATCTACGTGGCTGCTGTGTCTTTTAACCTACCACATTTTTTGATGGTGGGAAAACTGTAGATCCCAGAGGAAACTGTTAAAGTAATACAGAAACTTCACACAGAAGTAAAGCTACAGCCACTGAGCCACTAAGGATTTACCCTAAATTCTATAATAGTTTTAGAATTTATCAGAACATCAGTAGGCATTCTTCAGTCTCGAGAGACTATGGTTCAGACTGCTGGGCAAGTGTCTCTTCAAACTTTGCTCTGAAGCCAAGGTTTCCCAAATGTTTGTGTCAGTGTTCAGGGCATTCAAGTCTCTTTTCCAGATGTCTTTGTATTGTAGTTGGCATCTACCTGTGGGCCGTTTTCCCTGTGCCAGCTCGTCATACAGGAGGCCATTTGGGATCTGGCCATCTTGCATATGCACAACATGTCATATTGTCCAGCAAGCCAGTGCATGCGTCTGTGATTTGGGACACTGTACATGCTGGGAATTCTGGCTCTCTTCAGGACAGTGGTGTTGGGAACTTTTCATATGATTTGTGGTCCTCTTATGCTCCTGCACCTCAAAAAAAAAAAGTCTTGTAAACTCATTCTGTGGTCTTGCTATGGTAATAGCAAATCACCAAAAACTGTCTGATGACTCTGATGACAATTTTCCTCAGCGACCTTAGAATATAGAGCTTTTGTTTCTTTAACTACACAGTTTTTGTTCACTCTTGCAGCTCTTTTTCAGTGCTGACTGTACCTGGCAGATGCTGCCATTGAAAAAGCCCTGATAAAACCACTGCCAACTATCTGCTCAACACTAAACACCAGACAGACACAGTTAGAAGTAAACTGCTGAACATAGTGGAGGAATTAGAGATACTAAGAGAAGAAACTCCAAATGGTTTCATGTCCCTTTCTCTTGCTACTTGATGTCCAGGATATGTTAAAAGCAGCACATTTGGATGATGTTAGGCCTATCTACCAGTTGGGATCATGTGGTCCAAGTCTCACAACACGAGTACTGTAGAGCGCTCTGTCAGCTTGTTGTTCACCCACACTCTCTTTGTCGGTCTTGCCATGGGTTTGCTGATCTGCTTGTTAAGTTCAGTTTCAAAAGGAGAAGAAGTTGGCAATGATAGATTCTAGGTACACAAAAATATGGACAATGTTTCGGGATTTGAGGTCTGTGGTGATAGTTCTGCATCTTGCATCATGACCTTTGTCTTCTTCAAGCTGATTGTAAAGATAAAGTCTTTGCAGGCCTGGCTGAACTGGGTTATGAGTTGCTGAAGTGGGTGGGTGGTGATGGCAGCATTGTCAGCAAAGAGTAAGTCTCGGAAGCATTTCAGTTGGACTTTAGACTTGGCTTTTAGTCTAGAGAGATTGACTTTCAAGACTTTATTTGCCCTTTGTACTCACACGCAAGGTTTGGGTACATAGGAATTCTTGTGCAGAGCTTTTGAGTAGGAGTGTAAAATAAAAGTAAAATGAAATATAATAAAATAAAAAATATATAGAATAAAATAGGTAAATATTTACACACACACACACACACATATATATATATACATATATATGCATATATATATATATATATATATATATACATATATATGCATATATATATATATATATATATACACACACACGCACACACACACACACACACACACACACATATATATATATATATATATATATATATATATATATATATATATATATATATATATATACATATATATATCTATATATATATATATATATATAAATATAAAAACGGTTACTTAAGTTGGTGGATACTGAACAGCAGTTATTGCACACTTAGTGTTACAAAAACAGTGTAAATTGCACGTGTAGATCAGACAGATATTACACCAGCAAGTGTTATTTTAATAAATAAAATGTTCATCAGGTTTTAGTTGTGTGAGAAATATTGCACAGTGGATTTTGGCTGTGAACAGTTCTTTACTCTGCCATCAGTCTGACTGTGGCAGGGAAGAAGCTTTTACAGAACCTAGTCCTGTGTGTGATAATGCTGTCTGCTCTACTTTTCCTCAGGCTGTATATTGTGTGTGTGGGCCTGAGGAGAAAGTGGGCAGGGTGGTATGGGTCTCTGATTATGTGCTGCATGCTCTTTTTGCATCGAGATTGAAGAGCTTCCTGTCCAACCTGATGCAAAGATGCATGCCGTCCGTGGTGTTTCTGAAAGTGTGTTTCAGCATGTCTGTGGAGAATATCCAGTGGGCTGAGAGTCCAGGACTTTGTTGAGCTCTTGGACTGTTGGTTTGCTGGGCAGACATTCAATGGAATTCAGAGCATCTTCAGTGACCAGTTGCTCTGTGGAGTAAAGTTTGGAGCAGTGCTGTACCCAGCACTCCATCTGTTTGGTCTGATCCTGGATTACCTCGCCTGCGGTGTACTTGAGGGGGTTGTATTCTTCTGGGTTGGGCCCAGGGCCAGCTTGATGCTATTATACATCCTCCTGATGTTTTCAGTGTCTGCTGCAATCTGGATCATGGAGCATAGCTGGAGCCAATAGTAACTGGCACAGCGCCTAGCAGTCTGCTGGAAATTGCTAAGTTGCTGCAGGCAACTGAAAGGACTTGCAGATTTCTCTCTCTAGGGCTGGCTTTGTACATGGCCAGGGTGTCCCTCTTCTTCTCAATGATAGGTCTCAGGTCTTCAACATGGGCTTCAAACCAGCCAGTTGATTTGTCTTTCTCAAACTGAATTTCTGCCAAAATTTTCCATAGTTGTTTTGTGCACTGCATTTCTAAACTGTTCCCATCTGTCATGGGCATTTTTTTGATTTCTTCCGAGCAGGGACAAATTCCTCTATCTTTCCCTGGTTGGCAGTCTTGCTGACATCAATAAAAGGTCTGCTTGGACTGGGGGTGTCTCCAGGATACTCTGTGCTGAGGTTTGATGTTGCAGAAGGAGCTGGTGACACACAAGTTGTGATGGCAGCAGAGTTCCAGCAGGCGCTGTCCATTCCCATTAATCCTCCCAAGGCTGAACATCCCGAGGCATGTATGCCAGGAGTTGTAGTTGGTGCCCACTCTGGCACTGAAATCACCAAGGATAAACCAGGAACTCTTTCTCGGGGATCAGGCTCATGGCTGTGCTGAATCCATTGTAAAATTTGTCTTTGAAAACGGAGATCATTGGGGCGTGAGCGCTGATGAGGGTGGCAGGTCCAGTTGGGGTGTTCAGTTGGATGGACAAGATTCACTCAGTTCCCTCTGAAGGTGGGATGATGAATCCCAGCAGGCCATTCCTGACAGTAAACCCCACTCCATGCTCTGGTCTCATCAGCTGGTTTCCCTTGCCAGAAGAAGGTGAATTCTATCTTTCTCAAAGATCCAAAGTCTAGAAGTCTAGCTTCTCAAAAAAGGTGATGATGTCCAGCTGCAGTTTGTTCAGCTCTTGTTCAATTACTGCAGTCTTGCAAGCATTGCTGATATCTTGGGTGGTGTCGGAGACACCTGGTGTCACGGTTCTCACATTCCAGGTGCTCAGCTTGAGGGCAGAGGTTTTCTTCTTTGTAAGCTTGTTGCTTGGTGCACCCTTATCAGTCCACTTGTTGGTTTTCACCCTGGTGAAATGGACCATTACAAGGCAGGACCTTACTGACCGGGGGTTGTCTCTTACTGTGGAAAGCAGCTCCTAGAATCTATCTCTTCACCAATCAAGCAGAAAACTTAACTGCTGCTTCCTGTGTTCTATTGATGCTGTGTAGTGAAGCTAGAAAGACCCCTCCAGTATGCAGGGCCTGGGTAGATGAATATGAAAGAGAGGCTGTTACCCATGCAGTGGTTCTTCCCTCTCCATGTCACTAAAAGAGTGCACAGGAAAGGCAGAAGTCAGTATGCACGATAGCAGTAATGTCACAGGAGTTACCAGGCCAAAGCTGTGTCTAGTAAGGGGCAGCCTTTGGGACTCCAGCTTGGGATTTTCCTTCGGGGTTTACTGTCTTAGTCTTTTTCCTCTCTTGAAGAGTCCACAAGACAGTGAAGCTATTTTACTCATAGTTTGGTTTTGTTTTGGGTTTGGTTTCTGGGCACCAGGGCATATACAAACATTTCTGGGCCAGCGTGCCATAGATCTAGGGGCCAGACCACCTCAGAGTCTCTTGTAATTCAGCTTGAGCTGCAAGTTGCTCAATCCCTGTGTGTTGCCACAAGGAGACATTATGCACTAGCAAAGGAAGGCTTACGCACTTCATTTTGCAGTGCTGTAGAAACAACGGCACTAGCCAGTGGTGGTCACTCTGAGCTATCACACTTGATGCATCACAACTGCCTTGAGACACACAAAATTATGTAAACCCCGCATAGGTTCACATAATTTCTTGGGGAAAAACAGCTTTTAAGGCAAGCTTATCTGCAACCACAGCTAGCTTTGCTGAAGCTAATGTTAGTTTAAATTAATCAACACCCCCAAGTCACACTGTCAGAATGCACGAAGCACAGGTCGAGGAGGAGGAGTAGCCACAATCTTCAATTCCAGCTTATTAATTAATCAGAGACCCAGACAAAGTTTTAATTCTTATGAAAGCCTGACTCTTAGTCTTGCCCACCCTAATTGGGAAATTCAAAAACCTGTTTTATTTGTTATTATCTATCGTCCACCTTGTCCTTACTCAGAGTTTCTGTCTGATTTCTCAGACTTTTTATCTGATTTAGTGCTCAGTTCAGATAAAATAATTATAGTGGGTGATTTTAACATCCATGTAGATCAGGGATCCTCACATCCAGGCCTTGAGAGCCGGTGTCCTGCAGGTTTAAATGTGTCCTTGATCCAACACACCTGAATCAAATGGCTGAATTACCTCCCCTGTATGTTGTCAAGTTCTCCAGAGTCCTGCTAATGACTTCAATATTTGCCTAGATGCTGAAAATGACAGCCTCAACACTGCATTTAATCTATTATTAGATTCAATTGGCTTCTCTTAAAATGTAAAGGAGCCCACCCACCACTTTAATCATACTCTGGATCTTGTCCTGACATATGGCATAGAAACTGAAGACCTAACAGTATTCCCTGAAAGCCCCCTCCTGTCTGATCATTTCTTAGTAACATTTACATTTACTTTAATGGATTACACAGCAGTGGGGAATAAGTTTTATTACAGTAGAAGTCTTTGTGAAAGTGCTGTAACTAAGTTTAAGGATCTAATTCCTTCATTATTATGCTCTTCAGTGCCATGTGCCAACACAGTGCAGAGCAGCTGCCTAAACTCTGCTGCCAGTGAGGTAGATTATCTCATCAATAGTTTTACATCCTCACTGCGTACGACTTTGGATACTGTGGCTCCTCTGAAAAGGAAAGCCTCAAATCAGAAGTGCCTGACTCCGTGGTATAATTCACAAACGTGCAGCTTAAAGCAGATAACCCGTAAACTGGAGAGGGAATGGCGTCTCACTAAAGTAGAAGATGCTCATTTAGCCTGGAAAAAGAGTTTGTTGCTCTATAAAAGAGCCCTCCGTAAAGCTAGGACATCTTACTATTCATCATTAATTGAAGAAAATAAGAACAACCCCAGGTTTCTTTTCAGCACTGTAGCCAGGCTGACAAAGAGTCAGAGCTCTGTAGAGCCGAGTATTCCTTTCACTTTAACTAGTAATGACTTCATGGATTTCTTTACAAATAAAATTTTAGACATTAGAGGAAAAATTATTCAAAACCATCTCCAAGATTTATCTTCATGTTCGGCTGCTTTCAGCACTGCTGGTATTTGTTTAGACTCTTTGGCTCCAGTTGATCTTTTGGAGTTAACTTCAATAGTTACTTCCTCCAAACCATCAACATGTTTATTAGATCCCATTCCTACTAGACTGTTCAAAGAAGTCTTTCCAATTATTGATGCTTCAATCTTAAATATGATCAATCTGTCTTTATTAGGTGGCTATGTACCACAGGCCTTCAAGGTGGCAGTAATTAAACCGCTACTTAAAAAGCCATCACTTGACCCAGCTGTCTTAGGTAATTATGGGCCAATCTCCAACCTTCCTTTTCTCTCCAAAATCCTTGAAAGAGTAGTTGTAAAAGAGCTAACTGATCATCTGCAGAGGAACGGTTTATTTGAAGAGTTTCAGTCAGGTTTCAGAATTCATCACAGTACAGAAACAGCATTAGTGAAGGTTACAAATGATCTTCTTACAGCCTCTGACAGTGGACTCATCTCTGTGCTTGTCCTGTTGGACCTCAGTGCAGCTTTTGATACTGTTGACTAGGGATGGGAATCAATTCCTTGGAATTGTTAGTCGGCTTGCCTAACAATTCTGCCTATCGATTCCGTTGACATGATGATGCATTTACATGATTACATCACACACACGCCTTATTTGGTTCGGAATATATCCAACAGCATGAAGACAGAAGCGTCAAGATAAAAAGCACTACAAAACTACGTTCAGTGTTTCAGCAGCAGCAGCAGTAGCTGTTTTACGTGCATTCTGTGCAGTTAAGTGCAAAAAGGCGGAGCCGTTACAGAGACGGTGAGCTCGGGAGGAGCGAAAAGGAAACATTTTTCTACAGTCCAAAGCAGCAGCGCTTTTTCCTGTAACCACCGTGAAAACCTTTATTTTGAAATAGCTGGAGGTCCTTCATCAACTACCTGATCAGTAAGTGCCAACCTGAAGAAAAGCGAACTTTGTAGCTGCTCCATCCACCACACAGCAAAAAAAAAACCTGCTGCATGGAAGTTAAAATATGCAGATGAATTGTTAATATGAAAAAAGTATTTCTAATCAGATCACGTGATTAATCAATGGAATAATCGATATTTGCAACCCTTTTTTGCTGTACTACTTTCACTATACTGTATGAATAATCTCCATCTCCTGTTTAGTTAGTTTAGTTTAGTTGATGTGGACTGCCAGAGTCTGGCTGGCTCAGAGGCTGGTTCTTGCACACCGTGCAGTTGTATTTAACAGTATGTTAAAATGTTAAAATATTAATAGTACTACTTTTTTTTACACCATTTTTAATTTTGTTCTACTTTACATTAAAAAGGGTTAATGCAAACCAACCCACTTGTGGTATATTTTATTCACTGTCTTCCACTTTTTAAGAAGGCACTGCACACCAGCTAGTAGCTCTTTGGGAAACGATTTTAAAAATACTATTTTATTTCTTTCAAACTGTGTTATCTTCAGAGATTCAATGAAAAGTAGTGAGACAGATTGCAGTTTGTTTTTTCTTCAGAGCAGCAACAATGCCTGCAACAATGTTAACAAGCAAGCAGTCTAAGGTCAACCAGATAGCTGAAAGTTATCTACACTGCATGAATCCAGTCATGGTTAGTCTGATTTAGCAGCCAGATCAGCCCCAGAGGTTAGTTAACCTTACTCATTAGACAGCTCACAGTAATATGAATTACAGTAATCAAGTTTGTTTTTATATCACAAAAATCTGTGTTAAAAATGCTTTACAAAAACAGACAATATACATAATAAAATGCAAAGTGGAAAAATGTTAAAATAATGAAAAAAACAATTGTGACGGCCACTGGGCTGGCCTTCTTTTCTTATTGCTGGTGTCTACCTTTTTCAGGTAACTAGTAGGTGGAGCTCATCCAATTTCAGATGTAGCACACCTGAGCATGTGAGGCTCAGGTGCGCTATAAAGCAGCCCTGCCAGAACCTACTGCAGACTCCTTTTTGATCCTCTTGGAGGCTGCTTGGCTGACAGTGTTTTGGCACATTCTAACGCATACATCCTCTATGCATTCAAACATGGGATGCACACTGATATGCTGAAAATCATGCTTTATCGTTTTTTAAAAAACTGTCAAATTAATGTTTCCAGAAGCTGTAATTGTTCAAATAACATTTTGCTTTGTTTTGTTTTAACATGGCAGCAAATTGTAACTTTAAAGTCTTGTTGGTGGCGCACAGACGCAGCAGCTCACGGCTCTTCCTTTCGGTGCGCTTTATTCAAATTTTACGTTTCTGTAAAAGCTACAGACAGAAAAACTGACATTTCCATTGGATAAAAAAACTGGTCGGTCGGTTGTGGGACTGACACAGCAATAGCAGAGAGTTCTGAGGAGTTTTGGGAAAAAAAACATTTCTTTCTTCGTTTTCTTCTTCACAAATCTTAGAAACATGATGTCAAACCAGATACTTACTCTGGATGGCATTACTTTGGCCTCCAGTAACAATGTCAGAAATCTTGAAGTCATTTTTGACCAGGATATGTAGGACCACATTTTTGCATTTGTGCAGTATTTCTAAATTTAGAAATATCCTTTCTCAGACTGATGCTGAAAAGCTAATTCGGGCATTTATTACTTCTAGGCTGGACTACTGTAATTCATTATTATCAGGCTGTCCTAAAAGCTCCCTGAAAAGCCTTCAGCTGATTCAAAATGCTGCAGCTAGAGTACTGACAGGGACTAGAAAGAGAGAGCATATTTTTTCCCATATTGGCTTCTCTTCATTGGCTCCCTGTTAAATCTAGAGTAGAATTTAAAATCCTTCTCCTAACATACAAGGTCTTGAATAATCAGGCCCCATCTTATCTCAAAGACCTCATAGTCCCATATCACCCCAATAGAGCACTTCGTTCTCAGACTGCTGGCTTACTTGTGGTTCCTAGGATACTTAAAAGTAGAATGGGAGGCAGAGCCTTCAGCTTTCAGGCCCCTCGTCTGTGGAACCAGCTCCCAGCTTGGATTCAGGAAACAGAAACCCTCTCTATTTTTAAGATTAGGCTTAAAACTTTCCTTTTTGATAAAACTTATAGTTAGGGCTGGATCAGATTACCCTGAACCACCCCTTAGTTATGCTGCTATAGGCCTAGGCTGCTGAGGGGTTCCCATAATGCACTGCTTCTTTTCATTCACCTTATTTACTTGTTTATACTTCACTCTGTATTTGATCATTAATTATTATTAATCTCTGGCTCTCCTCCACAGCATGTCTTTTGTCCTGTCTCTCTCCCCTCAGCCACAACCGGTCACGGCAGATGACTGCCCCTCCCTGAGCCTGGTTCTGCCGGAGCTTTCTTCCTGTTAAAAGGAGGTTTTTCTTTCCCACTGTCGCCAAGTGCTTGCTCATAGGGGGTCGTTCTGACTGTTGGATTTTCTCTGTATTATTGTAGGGTCTTTACCCACAATACAAAGTGCCTTGAGGCAACTGTTTGTTGTGATTTGGCGCTATATAAATAAAATTGAATTGAATTAAATTGAATTGAATTCTGTTTGGTACCTCCCTCCGGGCCCCCTCCACCTGCCGTGTCTGTTTTCTTTTTGGGGGGACGTCTGGGGGCATCCCTTGAAGGGAGGGGAGGGGGGTTACTGTCATGGTCCTGGGTCCTTTGACCCAACCTTTTAAGTTGTATTTGGTTTGGCCCTGTGTCATTAGTGTTATGATGTTCACCTGTGTTTCCCAGATGTGTCTTCTTCCCTCATCAGTCCTCATGTATTTAAGTGCTGTGTTTTCCCCTGCTTGTTCTCGTATCCTTGTCATCATCATCATCCATCACTGTGTGTTTCCATGTGTGTTCCTGTTTCTTAGTTTATGCTGCTGGCCTCGCCCAGTTCAGTTCCCCCCTCTGTTTTTCAGAAAATAAAGCTGAGGTCTTTTGAGTTTACATTGTGTCAAGTGTCCTGCATTGGGGTCCTCACCTGCCTGCCCAGCACAGTGGTTCATGACAACACCAAATAAATAGATTTGTACAATTTGTTTTTGCCTGATATGCTCTATTTCCATGTATGTTCTCACACATTTCAATAAATTGCTGCACCTATTTCCCGTTGTCCTAATAAAAAATAAAGAAAAGAGGGATGACTCAAGACTTTTGTACAGTACTTTATATCTACAAAAAATTGTATGATTTGTAGTTACACTGTATTACCTACACAGTTTTCAGTGGATCGTTTCTCTTAAAAATACGACCTCACCACCAATGACTCCTCAGTGTGTTTCCAGGCAGCAAACACCAGAGGGCAGACTTAACATTTAAAACAGATTTATGTGTATCAAGATTAATGTCACCAATAGCAGCATATTGTTGACAAATGTGGCAAAATAAATATTTTTAATGCCCTGTATAAATGCCTTATATATAATAAAACCACAAGCTACATGATGATGGTTGTTATTATTATTATTATTATTATTATTATTATTATTTAGGGTGAGGGTTATTATTTATAATAATAATAATAATAATAATATTTTTTTAGCTCCTGTTAACCCCATATTTAAGCAGATACAAAGTTTTACTGTTTCTGCTCCCTTTAATGCAGAGGACCAGTTGTAGGCAGCTGTGGTGAATGAAAAAGATGAAACAGTATTTTTTTTTTTTTTTTTTTACAAGTCAGAAGAGGAGGAGGTGGCTGAGAGCCAGTCAGGAGAGCAGATGGCATCACCGTCTGTCTGGTCTGTTAAAAGAGCACCGCAGGCGAAGCCCCAAGCCAAACAAGCCAGCTACATGGGCTGGGATGATCTCAGAGCTTTCACTCTTGCCTTGCACCCTAAAGCTATCAAGATTTTATCCTTTCACAGTACTCCAAATCACTGCATTTTGCAATACAACCCACTTTAAAGGTTGTTCCTGTAATTATCCAATTAGGTAGCAAGAATATTACAAATGTGAGCATAATAGATGCAGCTATTAATAAAAAGTTAAAAGTTTTACTTCTCTGCATCTTCTGTCACGTCACCTTCAAAAGCCATGCAGCGTACTGTTTTCATTATTGATAGACATGACTGTTCAGTGATGCTTTACATTACTGTCCTCTGGCCCCATCAGATGACCTGCTGCATCTTAATGAAGGCAATGCAGGAAGTAACAGTAACAGGAGAAGTGTTGCTGTCATCTGATACTGAAGACTGTGTCTACCTGTGTGCCTAGAAAGTGATCAGGAATATAATCCAGGAATTCACTACAGATCAAATGTTGACATTTTACAAACATTTAATTATTTAGAAACTGACTATTTAAAAGTGTTGTATGAGTGAGTCATCATTTATCCTCATATTATGACAGTTGATGGCTTGAGTTGTCTTCAGTTGTCACTCATAGCAGTAGAATGCAACAAGGTTCTATTTGTAGTTTAGTAAAATTTACTACTATATGAAAATATTGCTGCCTGTACATATCATTAATCAGTTTATGGCTTGGAAAATATTTGATAAAATCTTGAAAAATCATCTGCATGTTTTTAACACCTTTGTTATCATATAACATTGAGGTAAACAAGCAAATATTCTCATTTAATATACTGCCTAGGACTGAATACAGTCTTTTCCACAACACTGACCAGACCAAACTTATTCTGGATTTCAGGAAGAAAGCTCCCCATCTGAAACCAGTGTGGAGCAAAGGTACTGAACCGGAACAAGTTGACAGCTTTAAGTTTAAGTTTCATTGCCAACAATCTGAGGTGGTCAGAAAATACTTCGGCAGCGCTATTTCACTAGGTCAGTGAAGGAAGCCTGCCTAAGCTTTCAGCCCAGGCTGACAGAGGAGAGCCACCTTACAGGACTGTAAGGAAACACCACACAAAGGGACCGCTGGACCCTCCATAGATCTATGAAAAATGCAGAGTGGATAATGGACGCTCCATGGGCACTTTATTCATCCACCTTGCAGGGTGTATAAACTTATGTCAAGAAGTGGGAGACACCAGGTGAGTCAGCAGAGACCAGAGACAAACAGGAAGCATTCCAAGAATAGTTTCTTCCCAGCAGCCGTCACGCTAGTAAAAGAAATTCAGGCAGGAATAAAACGCACCACCAGTGTGTTTAATTTAACTGATATTAATAATTTCAGACATTCTATAAAAATTGCTTTTGAATTGAGATTTTTGTGGTAAAAGTGTGGAATATCTTTGAATATTAGGTTAACAAAGCACAGGTTTCTGGCTAAGAATGTTTGCCGCCAAATTGTTCCTGAGCAAATTGTGTAGAACAGGTTTGTCAGAGCCTTGTCTGAGAAAACAGTGTCTGTTGCATCACAAAAGCTAAAAGGTGCTAACACTCAGTAGAGCCATGCAGAACAGAGGTGCTTATTGTCCATGGGTTCATCCAGCTTATTTAACATTTAACCTACAAAGAGTTTGAATTCTATAAAATTCAATGTTCAATTTTAGATGAGAAATCAGACTTTTATTTTATCCCACTGAAATAATTCCATTTCATTAACGGTCTTTCAGGCAAACATCACGCACAGCCAACAAGACCTCCTGTTCCTGGGATCACAGAGCGAAGGGACTGTTACAGCAGAGTTTCTTCCCTCCCACAACACACCAGCAGAGTTAACCAGAACACCGGAAGGCGTCGGGACAGGAAAAAGAAACGAGGCTACAGAGCCGGTGTGTGGGAAAGGTTAGGGAAAACGCAAACCTCTGCTCCCCAGGCTCTTCCTCACAAATACCAGGTCTATTGTGAACAGTGTTGCCAACTCCTCAGTAAGTAAAAATAGCTGTTGGTTGTCCTAGAAGTGACGTGTTCACCTAATTTGCATAATTGGTCATTTGCATGCAGTTATAATCTAGGCTGTAGGAGAGCAGAATAACATCACTGGAGAGACAAAAACACCCTATATATGCTTAGAACTACATATTAGCTTTATGAAATAACTTCATGACTTTAATGCTTTGCCTAGACCCACATTACATAAATCTGTTTTGGCCTATATTGTTTTAACTTATGTCACAGAGAGGCACACACAGAGGATGAATAAGTGACTGAGGCTGTGTGAGTCACATGCAGGGATTTATTTTAGTGCTACTGCAACGGTTAAGAAACATTTACATTTATATCCAGCTGTGTAAGCCAAGGTGGGATCAGTGGCGGCTTTCCACACGTGTGATTCATTTGCAGTGTGGATGGAGTGGAATGGGTCTCCTCTCTGCTCTGACTGCAGCAGGGCTACTGTGAGAATAACTGCCTGTCAGTGCTTGCTGTCCTAACTGCAGAACAATTGGTGCTTTCAGGTGCAGTCTCCAAAAGTCTCCAATAACACAGGAAAAGTCACTAGATTTGTTGCTAGTTGATTGAAAAAAAAAAGTCGCTGAAAACTTGTTAAATATATCAACAAAGTCGCCAAGTTGGCAATGCTAATTATGAACAGAATGGATGGGCTGAGGGTGCAGCTCTGATCATCTCGGAGTCGTGGCTTCACCCAGCAATACCTGAGCTGTGGAGCTGTGGAACAGGCCACAGTCACAAGGTAAAATGGGATCTTTGCAGTTATATTAGCAAAAAAATGGGCCAATAACACTGTACACAGTTACTGCTCTCCAGACTTAAAGCATGTGACAGTTAAATGCAGACCCTTTTTCTTCCACTATGAGATTTCAGCTATTCTGATCACAGCAGTATATATAGCTCCGGATGCTAAACCTAACTTGGCCCTTAGCCTCCTACATAGTGCTATTAGCACCCAGCTGAATAAATATCCAGAAGTAGCACACATAATAGCAAGGGACTTCAATCATGTGGACATAAATGTAGTGTTCCCCAAATTCCACCTGTATGTAAACTGTGCTTCATGCTGGAAATGCCTACTGGCTTCAGCATTAAACAGGGATATAAGGCCACACCGACACACCAACTGGACCAGTCTGACCATGTATCCCTGTTTATGTTACCAGCTTACACCCCCCTCAGGAAAAGAAACCTCCCCCCACTTCAAAAACTCTTAAAACATGGCCTGATGGTGCATCCTCTCAGCTGCAAGTCTGTTTCAAAAATACAGACTGGAGTCTTTTTTAATCTCAGGACATGGAGGACTACACTACATCTTTACTCTCCTATATCAAGCACCACACATTACAGTGACAAATGCATCCAGGTGTTTGTTAACCAAAAACCCTGGATGGCCAAAGAGGTCAGGACTCTGCTTAGGAACAGAAACACTGCCTTCAGGTCTGGTGACGTGGAACTGTACAATGCAGCCAGCGCAAACTTGAAAAGGGGCAGCAGACAGGCCAAGTTGGTTGGGGGTCAAAAACAACACAAACTACAAGCCCAGACCCAGTGCTGTGGATGGCGACAGTGCGCGAGCCAAAACCAGCCACATCTTCATGGTGGGGAGCATGCCATGAGGTGCATTTTGAGAACAGTAAACCCCAGAAAAATCAACCTTGGCCTCCCATACCTCATCTGCCTCTGGATTAAGGACTTCCTCAGCGAACACCCAGAGAGAGTCAAAGTAGGCCCCCACTTCTCCCGACACTCAGCATCAACATCAAGTACCCACAGGGATGTGTGCTGAGTCCTCTACTATACACTCTCTGTGGTACCATGATAGGAAGCCACCTGGGAAACAAGTTCATTTGTGAAATTTACCCACTGCTAAATATCCCACAGGCAGTTGTTAGTGGTATCAAAACAAATGCAAAGCATCAGACACAGGGGTGTAAAATGTGTGGAGATGTGTTCTCTGGAGTAACAAATCAGATTTCTCCATCTGGCAATCTGATGGATGAGTCTGGGTTTGGCGATTGTCTGACTGCACTGTGCCAAGTGTAAAGTTTGGTGGAGGGGGGGATTATGGTGTGGGGTTGTTTTTCAGGAAGTTGGGCTCGGCCCCATAGTTCCCATGAAAGGAACTCATTGGTTATTATTAATCTCTGACTCTCTTCCAGAGCATGTCTTCTGTCCTGTCTCCTCCCCTCAGCCACAACCGGTTGTGGCAGATGGCTGCCCCTCCCTGAGCCTGGTCCTGGTGGAGGTTTCTTCCTGTTAAAAGGGAGATTTTCCTCCCCACTGTCGCCAAGTGCTTGCTCATAGGGGGTTGCTTTAATTGTTGGGTTTTCTCAAAGGGTAAAGGGTCTTTTAAACTGCCTTGAGGCAACTATTTAAATAACTTGACTTCACACCAGTGCAAAAAGCAGGACCATAAAGACATGGATGAGTTTGTTGTGGAAGAACTTGACTGCACCTGCACAGAGTCCTGAGCTCAACTCAACAGAACACATTTTGGATGAATTAGGGTAGAGACTGTGTGCCAGTCCTTCTGGTCCAACATCAATGTCTGACCTCACAAATGCACTTCTAGAAGAATGGTCAAAAATTCCCATAAACACACTCCTAAACCTTTTGGAGAGCCTTACCAGAAGAGTTGAAGCTGGCATAGCGGGAAAGGGTGGGCCAACATCATATTAAACCCTCTGGATTAAGAATGGAAAGCCAGTCAAGGTCATATGCGTGTAATGGCAGACGAGCTAATGCTTTTGGCAATATAGTGCTTTTTTTTCTTTTCTTTTCTTTTTTTAACTTTTATACTGTTTTATACTGTGTTTACAGTATTTATTATTATTTATTATGTTTTTGGCATAATGACAATAAAAGAGTCTGATTCAAACAGCAAAGTTCCCTTTGCTAACCTTATTCATCTGCCATTTGGTGCTATTGGGGTACATTGGGTTTGTTGTGTAAACCAGAGGCCTGTTGTGTGTGTGGGAAAAAAGTTTTCAAGCAAGACAAAACCAAAGCAGCACAAAGCCATAAAATTAGAATAAGTGGCTAGAAGACGCTAGCAGATAGAGAAGCACAGGTGATAACTCTCTGGGCTTAGTCATTCGAAGCACAGTTTATATGAAATATATCTGCACTTGTGCAACTTTGATAAAAAAAAATGTAGGAATATAATAATACAGGCTGATAAGTTGGCCTTCCAAAGGCCTTTCATCTTCAGCAGAAAAAGTGCGTCACAATCAATCAAAAATGGAAGGCGTGTGAGGCATTCATGAAAAAACACTGAGAAACTAACAAGAATGAGCTGACATTTTGAGCTGGGAATCTATAACAGGATTGTGGGATGTTGCTATATTCTCTGCATTTCCAGACTTTTCTTGGGAACCAGAAGGACCTTTGACCCTGTAAGTGGTACTGTGTTAAACTAAGCGAAGTGGTGGTATTTGGTAGCATTACCGTTCAGTGGTTTACTGGAATGCATGACATCTGTGTCTACATATACTTCGTGGCATTGTAGACAAAATAAAATGTGAATTGCTGCTTCCATCTTATTTTCTTATCAAAAGGGTCATATTTCAGCCTGTCCTCTAAATACAGTCATCTGGAGTCCTTGGCCAGGAATCAGCATGGGAGCCCACACAGAACCAGCAACATCTTTAATTTAATAGAAGCAGACAGTGTTTTCACCTTGGTAAAGCTTCAACAGAAAGTCTCTCTGAAACCCTGCTAATATTATGTTATTGTATTAAAGAAAATGCTCTCTGGAGCTTTGTGTTAGGGGACACTGTGTGTTTTTTTTTTCCTCACCCCAAATTCTTCTCATTCCCACATTTCAAACAGCATGCATAAGCCTGTGTGTGTGTGTGTGTGTGTGCATCTGCTTTGACTATGCAACAAATCAAGATGCATATCACATAAAATCTTTACTACTTCATTAATCCAGAACATGTCCTCAGTGGCCAATTTTCTTTAAAATTGACCTTCTTCACTTGCAGAAATGAAATAACACTGGAAATTGAAAGTGGTTTAATCACATACAGATACTGTGTATATCAGAGTAACTGCAGTAAGCCGAGTGGCCTCAGTAGACACAGGATCCAGCAGAAAGTGACACACTGTGGCCCCTTCTGAATAATGTATGTGCCACAGGTATAAATGGAGTGTACGTGTCCTCTAAAGTACTATCAGATGAATATATCATGACCACTGGCTCATTAAGACTGGATTATCTGGATTGTTTCTCAACTCCATTCTCTGTGTTTGTGTATTGATGCTTCTGTTGTTGTTACTCCCTATTTCAGCCACATAACTACTGTTTTTATTTCCACCCATGCCCATAACGATGTTCCTCTCCCCTCCATCTCAACTTTTCATCATTTGACCCCTGCTCAGCTTTGTCAGCTCACATGAGTATAACAAGGTGAAAATGGTGATTCCAGCTACTTCCCTTGCCCCATATTAAGAGTGGAAAGACGGTAAAATATAGTAAGAATCACACTTTGACAGGATGAGACATTTGAATTGTGAGTCCTAGAGGAAGCCAAGTTCTCTCTTTCTGTCTGTACTTTGTGCCCGAGAACACTCCCCAGGAAGACTTCGTGTGGCTGGTGAAAAATTAACAATATATTCACGCTCATGGATGCAGTACGGGCCATCAGTTTAGTTGCTAAGGAACTTAGTTTATTTGTTCAGGAGTAGGCTGCCCTACCCTCCCCAGAGCTGGTGTTGAAGAGAGGATGGGTGAGGCAAAAAGCTGTTAACCTGTTTCCCAGAAACCTGCCGGGGTTCATTTGGGGTCACATAGTCCTCAGTGGTGTGCACAAAAAATCTATAAAAATAGCTGGAAAATCAGTCAGTTTTTCTTGTGTTGTTATTTCATATTCCTTCTGAACTTATATAAAAATCTGACACATTTGAAGAGGGTTACAAAAATAATTTGTTTTCCCACAGAAACGTTACACAACTCAGTGTTGGAACATTTGTCAGTTTCCTGACAAAAGTTTCCTGTCAGTCTCCTTGTCAACATCATTTATCTGCAACATTTCTGTTCTCTGTGTTGATGTGTTCAGTTAGGGAAACTGTTTAAAAAATGAACAGGAATTAAGGCTGGTGGGAAAACACAACCCCTCTCTCTGCACAACTAAGTGCCTTGCAATCAAGGAAATATATTTTATGTGGGCTGTTAGCCTGTGTATATTACAATAAACCCAGTCTTAATACCCACATTTACAAGTTCTGTATTTAACCATCAAAAGCTGGTTTTTGAAGGATAAACTTGCAGCTGTTGCAAATGAAACAGCTGCAACTTCTGCTAATACCAGCTTTAGCCCCATGCTTTAATTGGGACCAATCCAGGCGAAGTAGGGCATCTGTTCAGTTTAACTTTTTTTTTTCTAACCTTTTAGCTGTGTACGACTACAGAAATGGAATAAATAAATAAAGAGGAATTATGTTGCTAATGTAGCTACATGGAACTATGATATTTAAATTTTCACAGAAATGTCTGGCTAACTCCACCTTTCTGATGACAAAATGCATTTCATGAAAAATGGCAAACAGGACTGACTGGAGAGATTTGTGAGTGCTGGAATAGTACAGGTGTTGGTTCTAGCATTATCTAGAACCTAGCATTGCCTCAACTGAAGCGGCAGAATGGGTTTAGATTTACATCTGTGCCTTATATGTACAATAATCACTGAAATAATTACTATAAGGAAGCATGTTATAAATGGGTTTAAGTACTTCAGTCTGTATTCAAGCAAAGGACATCAGTGGCAGTTGCTGATATGCAGTACCTATTTGTCCTGAAATATAATGACGACTGCCCCTCCCTGACCCTGGTTCTGCTGGAGGTTTCTTCCTATTAAAAGGGAGTTTTTCCTTCCCACTCTCGCCAAATGCTTGCTCATAGGGAGTCGTTTCGATTTTTGGGGTTTCTCTGTAATTCTTGTATGGTCTCTATCTTACTATATAAAGCATCTTGAGGGGACTGTTTCTTGTGATTTGGCCAAAATAAATACAATTGAACTGAAGTGAATATTGTCTGCATGAGTTATGAAACATCAAGTTATTTAAACACTGATAAAGTATATCTTTTGATATCCAGAAAACAGAAGGTTAAGCTTCCCTGTCCTGTTTCCTTCTTGACTGGTAGACAACTTCTCTCTTTTGTTTGTCATCTGTCATTTGCTTTTTTGAGCCCACATGAGTTTACCTAGGCTTCTGTGAGATATGAGTGATTACAGGGCAGAGGAAAGAGGAAAAACTTCCCCTGTGAACGTTTTCTATTCTCCTCCTCTTTTCTCCAGCCTCTTTGTGTGCCTGCACAACCCAGAGAGCTCTCTAGACAGAGAGGGACCCGAGTAACATCTCATCTCTGTTCCTCATCCTCTCATAACTGCCTCACTTCCTGATTCACATAAACTTCCCTCAGAGCACCAGCCTGAAGAGAAAAGAGGGTGGTGGGGGGGGGTGTATGGTTTCTTTACGACAATGGAAATTCAATCAGGAAATGGAGAGGAGGTGGGGCGAGTTGTGACCTCAGGCTTCGTTTGTCACAGTCCCCCTGGGATGCAGGTGAGAGGCCTCGGATGATCCAGTCCTCAGAGAGGACCTACAGGCTGCTAAAAGGATTGAGAGGTTTGACATCCCTCTTGATAGCCTAAAGAGAATGTTTGAGAAGCCTGCCGCGGCAAACACAGTAAGTATTTTCACTATGCACTTTTGTCTTACATTTCAATGTGAATTGCACTTTTTTGTGCAGTGACATCCACTTTTCTTGAGGGAAAATGAGTGGTAGATAAGGGTAGGCCACTTTTTGCCAAGTGTGTCAGGTAGATGGATGGGTTTAATGCAACAAGCATTAAAACAAACTGAAAATCTCCTGCAACCTTCAGAGAAATGTAAAGTGAATAGTGGAAACATGACTGTGAAGTTATGCTTCAGGCAAAAGGCATTGAGTGTACGAGCAGTGAAAGTGTACACTATGCAGATTTCACTCTTTCGTAGCTCTCTATCTTTATGTATTGGCTGTGGCCGACCTTTACTGGTGAACTGATTTTGGATATGATAGGAAAGAAAACACACTGTGCTGTCTGTGCTCTCTATTTACTTTGATACGTTTCTCAAGCCAGCAGTTTGGGGTTTTCCATCACTTTGTTGATTCTGGGGAAAAATGATTACAGGACACGTCTCCATACCGGAGAGGAGGACAGCCTTCTCTCTCTAGCTTTGTTTTTCCATCCAAGCTGGCATCTCTGAGGGGAAAATGTAAGTCTGTTGGAACTGAAGTGTTCCATTATGAGACAGCCTCCTATTTACCAAATGTCTGATGATGGGACAAAAAAGGCCTAGATGACCTACTTATTTGTTCCTAATGTGGTTGAGGCATCAATTTAAACCCCTTAAATTATTCCAAACTCATAAAATGAAAGCCAGCAAAATCCAAAAGTGCTGATGAATTATGGGGCGTGTAGTTCTAAGTATGCAACGGTGCCGAGTGGTCAGAGATACATTGGATTAGCTGATATTTGACACCCTGTTATTTAAGACCTATTTTGGGGGGTTTATGGTTAAGCAGGATTTTAAAAATAACCCTGTAATTGGTATGTCGGCTGCGGCTGGAAGCAGGGTGAAGCTTCTGTGTCAGACCAGAGCCTGAGAAGAGAGAAAGTGAGGTGGCTCCATCAGAATTCACATCTGGCTCCTGAGATGAAAACATTCTAGAGATAACTGTGGCTAATGAGCTGCATCACTAAAGTCAACATTTAATGATGGCATCTTTTGAGATTTTCTTTTGCTTTTCATCCTAGCTTTAAAGGCTGGTATATCTTAGTTTTTCATAATCAGATCTGTTTGGGCTACATTTATATGACCTATTACAATCTCAGGAGATAACACCTCCGCTTTGGCTTTATTTTGGCTGCTACGTGTGTAAAACGCTCCTATCTTACCTTTAGGAAAAGCTTTTTGATGCACAAAGGGATTCTGATACATTTGTATTTGCAGTCTTATCAGACAGTCTTGATTTAGTAAAGTTGCTACTGCAAACGGTTTTTTTATGTAAACAAGGAATAAAACGAGTATTTGTAAGATGAAAGAAGGAACCTGTAGTGACAAGCCTAAAGATTCATACACTCACTTTTCTTCATCCGTACGAAGCTGTTTAGAATTTTTAGCTCTTTATTTAGATTTTTGCCTCTAGCATTACTAGTTTGGTTATAGTTATGCCTGCCATTAGCATATTAGCCATCTATAGCAGGATGTTTTATCTAAAAAGGCCCAGACATTAGCCATTAGCTAAAACTAGCATTCAGCAGCTGAAGTGATAATTATTATCTTGGTTGTAAGCCAAACAGAGGGAGTTTTTCCGCAGGCCGTTCCATCCTCTCCACTCCCAAATTCTGGAGGTGGTCTTCTGGTAAACCCCGCTCTGTGGAGGCGAGTGTTGTCATCTTGGGGGATCAGAGTTTGGTCCCAGACTGTGGAGATATGGGGCTGCTATTAGTTGCAGAATCTCATCTTGGTTTCTCTCTGTATTGAGGTTGTCAGCACCCGGATTACCAGAAGCTCAAAACAAGACTCAGTGGCAGAATAAGTTGTTTGGCATTTGGCAGAAAAGATTTGGCAAGTTTTTTATGGGCGCAGCTCACATGCTCAACTCTACATGTCAACCCACAAATGCATTTTCCTTACAAATGTCCCACCATTCAAAGGGAAATAAACAGGCTTTCCATCTGTATAAAATTTATTACCAAGAAGACTTGTCACAACAAAGAAATAATCAGCCAAACACACATTTCCTTACTTTTTTTGTGCTAAGTTTAGCATACAGGTTTTCTAATGTGATACCACAGTTGGCAGTTTTTGACCCAGAAGAAGGAAACAGATGAGTTATCTATCTACTCTTTTGGATAACAATCTTTACAGCTGGTCAAAAATCTGTGTGTCATAAGCTGGCACTGCTACACATGCATTGTATCATGAGTGCTCCTAGTCTGTTCCTTGGGGGAGAAAAAAACAAAACAAAAAAATCAAACCTCTAGACAGTGTCACTGGAGCATATGGGAAGTATTCCCAGATTCACAAGAGAGGGAGGACTAGCACTCTGCAACCAGCTGGCTGTAAAACCTGACATCGTCTCCTGCTCATCTGTGATGCTGAGCTTAATGTTTGATGATTCGCTGCATTTTTCCTGTCCGCGCCCCATTTCATTTATTTAAACAGCGCAATGCCGTCGGACGGTCAGCAATAACAATATCTGACGGATTCTCGGGTGGTCGCTCAGCTGTGGCCAAAATCCACAGTGTTGGGGTCAGAGAGGTCCGAGTGGACCAGTAGTGGTTGTGAAAAGATGTAATGTTTTATGTGCGAGGAGTATGTGTTTGCAGTTTTGCAGTCGGCCTGGGATGCTGGCCCTCTGGTCACAACTGTGCACACTAGGAAGAATAAACACATGCTCAAGCACATGCCTGAGACATATGAAGTGATGCAATGTCATTTTTAAGCTCTTTTGAGCTCGAATGCACTCAGCAAATGTGCACAACTGCAGGACACTGACCAAGACTGTGTACACTATTCCCTACTATATTGCTAAAATGTATAAATTAGTAGTTACATTGCTTAAATGTTTCTGACACTCGTGACCTGGCACTCATTCATTATGTGATGGCCACTGTTTGCCAGCGGGTGGCAGTGTAACATCTGCTGGACTGAGGAGGTAAGCTGGTGTTCAAAACAGTCACTGTTTAAGCCAAACTGTATGCAAAGGAAGATAAATGATATGGCATTAATCAGGAAGTTATCACAGTGAGACAATTACTAATCATCTATGTTAATTAGGGTTGATCCTTAATCCCAGAAGATGTCTTAAAATGGCCTTTTTTTAGGTGTCTGAGGCTGTCAGATTATCAGGATTTACATAAACAGTGAAACATTCAATTCTGATGGGTTTGGTGAATTTAAAACCCAACATAAAAGATTTTAAAAGGATTTCATACTATGGTCTAATACCAGTCACAGCTGGGTAACGGGATAACATGGTTATAGATAGAGGAAACATTTAAGCTTTTTTAGGCAGAGGTCTCATGGTCTCTGGTTTCTGGCTCAGTCAGTGTCTACATAAATTCGGACAGTGGCACTAGAGGTCTGGAATGCCCCCCAGTTTATTTTCATAACCTAAATCATCACTGTAACTGACTCACTCTCATACATTTGGATTGATTAAAAAGATAGCAGGACATATTTTCCTCTATAGAGGTTTCATGATATGCTCTCAACAAATGGCCTGCACTTGAACAATAGTATTTGATATAAAATGCTGTAAACGGAGCAGTGCATTAGGCGTCTCTATAGTTCACTCTGCAGCTTTTTAAACGTCATCTTTTGCCAGCTTTTAAGTGAGTGTGATTTGCCACTCTGTCACACTTAGGAATCTCATTTTGAAGTGCCAGATGACACGCTGAACCATTTCCCACAAAATCAAAAGACGAGATTGATCAGTATGCACCACCACACCTAAACACAATTAATTAAATATTAAGTAAACTAAAAGCCACAATGTGCCTCGGCAAGAAATCAATCCCAACTGATGAGACGCCAGTGTCTTCATCAAGTGCATTGAGCTCGTAAAAATTCCATTAACACTTTACCAGGCATCTATTTTGTCTCGATTCAAATCTTTTAATGGAGCTGCCATCACCGGCGTCTGTGTGTGTGTGTGTGTGTGTGTGTGCATTGCTAGTCTTGCTGCATGATGATGAAGGCTTGTTGCTCGTCTCCCCGGATGTGAGAATAGTCACATACTTGCATGGTCTGCCAATCTCTCTGCTTTATTTGACTTAGATGAGTCATTTGCCTGCCCGTCGTTGGTTTGTTTGTGGAGTAAAAATGTAATTTTTGTATTCCCTCTGTGATCCCTTTCTTTCTACACGCGTTGTTATAGCATGTGCACGTTCCCAGTGTATGATAATCCATTCCCGTGTGTGGGTAATGAATGCACATCTTCAGCTCTCTTCTTTCTGTGATCGTGACTCACGTGGGCTTTTCTCTGAGACAGTATTATGTGCACAGCCCCACAAGAGCATATGCGTTAAACAGCCCAAGACCTCAAGGCTCACTCTTTGAATCATTCAGTATGGCGTTGTGTCACTGCAAGGGCAACACCACACCATGCCTCGTCTCCGCCATCCGTCATTGCCATAGCAAAACAAAAGAGGAAGTGCTTCTGAGATAATGCAGATTCCACAGTGGTAAACCTTTTGACTAAAGCATTATAAAATGCAGAGCAATCAGAGCATAAAGAGGTTACAGTTACTGTGTTTAGTCACAGAAGATCTGTGGAAAAATTAAACTGCAAGTATAATAACAGGCTTAACATGGCAGTGCTTATATTCTGCTCTTGATTTTCTTATAGTTTTTGTTTTTCTTATATTAATATCTATAAAATGTGACCTTGGTGCTAACATGTTTTTGATTGGTTAAAGTGTGTAAAAGAAGCAGGTGGCTGTGGTGGTGGCTGCTGTCACTAACTGTTTAGGAATTGTAGACACTTTTATAGATGGCCCTCCATCTTCAGAGGAATCAAAAATAATTGGACAATTGACAGGTGAGGACTGTTCTCTCATTATTTCATGACAGATTTAGCAGATGAATGATCTAGAGTTGAGGCAAAAACAAAGAACAAGAAATTTTTAAAATGAGCTCTTTCAGGACATGATTAAAATTATAGCAGGTTTACTGAAAAGCCGAAGGTCATTTTGGTTGGAATCATTAAGGGATGGAGAATTCCTTACATGCCGGCTCTACACTGGATTAAAATCAGTAACCGGGGCAGGTAATACTGAAGGTGACTTTTGTTTCAATATAAAAGCCCATTTGTCCATCAGATGATCTTGTATTACTCACTCATATAATTATAGATTTAAATCCCCCAAAATATGAACTGGGCATGCAGCCTATGTCAGTTCCATGGTTCAGTTTATATTTGGGGAGCCTGAAAACAGAGCCGGATCCTGAGCGTCTTTGGAAGTTGTCATTTATAAATAGTAGAGCCTGGTGATGTTGGAATTGCTCAATGAACATTTAGAGAAGCCCAGAGCCTGATGAAAGAGACTGAAATATGATTTACATTCAGTGAGCATAGGGCCATATTGTGAAAGCGAGGACTGCAAGAGTGCGAGGGAGGGGCAGGCAGAGGGTAAGGAAGATGAAGATGGATAGGGAGCAATAAAGAGTGAATCAGTCGGGGGTGGGAGTTGAAAGAGAATCAAAATGAATGAGATCATATTTTAGCAGGTGAAGCAGAGTCTGATTAACAAATTATATTCATGTTTCAATAATGATTAGCTTCATCAGGCCCCACTTCAGGGCTGCACAATCACTGACACAAGATTTTTTTTTTTCCCTTCTCACTCATTTCATTTCCCAACAGCTTTTCCTCTTTGGACACGAGCAGATGCTTGTCAGGTTTCAGCTCGAAAAGTCGAGCACTTGATATTCAGGGGAGAAAATGCAGAGTGAGGATACTACACGGTGGTCAAAAGATATAGAGACTAAACAGTGACAACCTACTAACATGTACACCCGTGAGTGCACTCATATATATATGCAGCTATGGTTGTGTGTTAGGCAATTACAGTAGGAGGAAACGTCAAAGATGTGGAAAGTGTGGGAATGTGGGCTACTCTTGTTCTTGTGGTGCTGTTATGTTTTAGCTCAGCCCTCAGAAAAGACAGGTTGTAACATACAAAGAACGACTTTGTAGTTGTTGGGTTTGATGTTGGGTTTCTGTCATTTCCAGTTTACGTCCTGCTTTTGTTGGTTTTCCCTGCCTGATAGCTGTTTGTCCTGCCCTGATCAGTCTAACTTGGGCTGTATGGGAGACGCCTCCTTTCAATGAGTCTGTGAACTCACCTGCTATTTTTTTTCCTTCTCAGCTTCTCTTGTATTATGTTTTCCTAGTCAAGCATTCCTGGCAGTTCCTTATATTCTTCATCTACTTGTGTTCCTCGTGTTTGGCATGAGGTTTTCTTGTAAATGACCTTGTGGACTGGTTTTGGATTTATGCCCTTTGGTTGTACATTGCTGGCTTTAATTTCTTCCACTGCTTGTCTGCATATGTAGGACCTCAGTCTCTGGATTAAAGATTTACATTTTTGGAATTTTCCCTGATGTCATACATTTGGATCCTCCTCCTGTCACCATAGTGAAGTGAAACTGGGTGGTAAAATCAGCAACACATATTCACAGATGCCATTGTCTGTGCTTCTCATCCGTGACTTTTTTTTTTCACCTTTCTTCATGGCGAACTCTGCCCCTCTCTCCCTTTTTGTTTTCAGCCAATCAGTGACAGTACGTTCATGTACCGTCATTGCTGTTGGGCTGTGTGCTGTTGGTTCTAGACTGTGGCCTCTGTGTAGGCTGAATCCCCACAATCCCTTTCTCTTGCATAGTCAAAGACCTACACATATGGAAACCTATCTGGGACCATACATCTCACATTCTGTTTGTTATTGAACACACTCGGCATGTTTAACCTATGCATATGTATGTGAAATACATGCATTTTGAATTTCTTCAAAGATCAAGCTTTAATCTGCTGTAAACAATATGTATGCCAAACTTGTCATCCATGAGAAACCCCAGTTGAGTCTCTAAAAGCTATAAGTCTTCCCTTATAGCTCCCATCATGGTGTGTCACTGACTAATAACTGTTGGGAGCGGGTGCGAAATTACCCACACTGTCATGGACAACTGGTGGCTTGTATTGTAAGAAGCAGAGTGCAATTTATATGCAATTCAGATTTGTTTGGAGAAGCTCCGTGCCTACTCTTAGGACTTTTTCCCCCAGCAGCCAGAGCATGTTAACTCTAATCAGTCACATTAGCCCCCTCAATCCTCCTCTCTGCTTTTCCAGTGCTCGTGTGTTTACTCCCCCCCCCCCCGGTATTTTGTTTTTGGGATTGACATCATTTCATTTAATAGAGATTTATTGGAAAGGGAGAAGGAGACAGGGGCCCTCAGAGCTAATCAGTGTGTTAGCTGTTAACTCATTAGTTTGGTCACTAACAAGTAGTAATGAGTTGCACACAGTTTACAACTTTCAGGAAACCCTGTTTTTTTTTTATGGATTGGTATATTCTCTGACAGGGAAGGTTAGATACAAGAGGATGGTGCAACACAGCTGATAAAGCTATGGAAGAGTACATTCTTCCATTTTATTTTATTGATTTATTTAAATTTAACCTTTATTTAAACAGGAAAATATGACTCTTAAGATTATAAATCTCTTTTTTTGCAATATTGGCCTGGCCAAGAACAACAGAAGTACAATCAGTGATAGTTGCATTGACTAGCTTAGACTCTCTCAGCACTGTCCTCGCCTTATAAACCTGCAGGTGAAATCAGCTACTTCATCACGCTTCACAATCGCTTGGATTGAAATATCCATGGTGCCGCTCTACTGGGCGACCTCCTGACTTTCAAAAAGCAATGCTTCCCCAAAAGTGAGTGAATGTAATGCTAAAGATGTCATCAGGTTCAGTCATAACTGACTGTTCCAGTGAAGCTGCTCAGTGGAAGAAGCAGTGGAGTCTATTTGACTTTGTCACGTTTCATTTGAGAAAAGATTATCACACAAAACCAATAAAAAAAAGTCAAATGCCAATTTTCTGTGATCTGGTTTTATGGTGAGAATTACTTCATGAATATGAAGTAAATTCCTTCAATATAATAAGGATTGCTGATATGATGTCCCTTTCATTTCTAATAAAGCTGCTCACAGGATGCAAATACCAGAGAAGCTTTTGCTATCTTTTCTTGGGCTTCCTCACTCTCATTTTTCTCCAGTTGATCCATGAAGAAATGCAAGGCTTCCACTGGGGTAAATATTATATTCCAAATGCAGCATCAGGCAGAGATAATCAACAATCTCACCCCAGGGCATCAAATACTGCCATCCTGCTGCTGGTAAAGTCCCCTTTAGAAGACTGGAGGGTGGCAGTGGAGAATATGCCCCTTCACAATGAGATGGGCATAGATGCCAAAAGATGTCATGCATATATTTGTGAGAAGCCAGCAGCTTTTACAAAGCATCAGTATGTCTTGGGAAATAGCATGGCAATGGGCAAAGCTTGTGTCAGGTTAAGAGAGGTTTGGAATGGTGTTACGGGAGCGCACGTGGAAAACCTATCATAGAACTAACTCCTGAGCCCTAGAATGGAAGACATTTGCTTGTATGTTCTGCTTGACTTCCTGTTCAGCACATTTTCACTCCCAAGCTGTCACAGGACCTCTTCTCATTGGGTGCACTGGTAGCAAAAGTTTTTTGCTATGCAGAGTAGCGCAGTATACAAGCCTGAAAATGTCCACATGGGAGGCATGTGGTATGGCAGCACTAGACTTTCATCAAAAGACATAAGTTTAAGATTGGTTCAGGACTGCAGTGTTTACACTTTGGTTTTGGCTTTTCTTTTTTTAGTGGGTTTTTAGTTAGGTTATGAAAACTATTGTGGTTTGAGTTAATAGACACATTCTTCATGCTAATCACATGTTCAAAGGCAAATGTCTTCCATCGGCACAGCGAGTCCTGCAAAAGTGTCTGCAGTGGACGTTAAAAGGCCCTGCGGACAATGCAGTTTAACATACAGTAGTTTATCTCAGTCTAAGTTTTTACATTCATAACACCAAATAATATTTTATGGTATTCAGTAACAGACACTATCTATAGTGGCGACTGATGTTGTGATTTGGCGCTGTATAAATAAAATTGAATTGAACTGAATAAAATTAAAATGGCTTCAAGTCTGATTTGGTATTAGGAGACGTTTGGCCTTTACTCTGAACGATTTCATCTCTGTGATTAATTTGATTTCAGTTGGTAGTATATTCGATGGAAAATGACAGGCTTTTATGGAGACTGCTGATTCGCCAAAGTGAAGTTCTACAGTGTGTGACGTGACAATATGCTACATGATAGTTGCAACTCACCTTGCTCTATTTGTGTCTGGTCTGTGGCTCTATCTAGCTTTATATTGTAAGGTAAAGACCCTATAATGACACAGAGAAAACCCAACAGTCAAAATGACCCCTTATGAGCAAGTACTTGGTGACAGTGGGATGGAAAAACTCCCTTTTAGCAGGAAGAAACCTCAGGCACGAACCAGTTCCATCAAACAGGCCAATTAAATAGACTTGATTATTTGATGGAATTTTTAAAAGAAAAAAAATTGCAGGATTTATGTTGCACACTTTTCAGTTAATAGGAAGAGTTTTTGTAGTAAACTAGAAATTAATTTAACAGCCCAGTGCCAATTCTCAAGGTTGTCAGTTTTGTGGCCAGTTCAAACTGTGCACCATTGGGGTGCTGGTTTGGCTCACTGGTTGAGCAGGTAGCCGTATAGCAATATAGCAGCCTGGGTTTGAGTCTGACTGCGGTTTTTACTGTGTGTCTTTGTTTCTCTGCTTTCCTGTCTATTTGTCCCCATTCTAGCTAATAATAGCTAAAGGTTAAAAAAAAAATCCCCAAAATATGCCATTGATAAATTAAGCTATATTGACTCTGTTGACCTTTTCAGAGACTCAGAGTCTCAAATGAATAAAGTTAAAGCAACTTATCGGTCTTAAATCTTCCTCATTTCCTCACCTCTATCTGAGTATAAGTATAAACAACACCACAAAGGGCTTGAAACACCCAAGACACTGAAATCAGTGTTATTGCAAATACTCCTAGTAATGTACTGTCTGGTTAACTGCTAACTAAGCTAAAAATCTAATGAGTAACTCATTAGCTACACCATTCTCTTTCCATTGGCTGTGGCTCAGGTAATAGAGCAGCTCACCTACCAAATGGGAGGACAGTGGATCGATCCCCCAGCTTCTTGGGCATGATACTAAATCCTGAGGTCCTCCTGATGCGTATGTGTATGAATTTTAGATAAATGTGCTAATGTATAGATGAAAGCACTGTGTGAATGACACCTGTAGTAGTGAGTGCTTAATTTGAGTAGAAATATACTATTTCAACTTTATTGGGTGGGATCTACATTAAACTTGCTGCACTACGTTCTGCTTTGAGCAGACACAAAGACAGAATCCTTCACAATGTGTCCAAATTAATAAAACATATCTGACTCCGGTTTTTAATCGTGCTCAGTGAATCAAGAAGCCTTAAAATATATTTTGTAAAAGAACCAGATAAAAATGTTCCATACATCAGGAAGGCAGTGAGACGGAGGATTCTGATAGGACACAACCACAAATACTGCAGAGGGAAAACTCTGACTTAATGTTGCATCATGTAGGATAAAAAAACAAAACAAAAAAAAAAACAGAATGAAAAAAAAAAAGGATGGGGTGGAAAACACATCATTGAAGTTTTATGTCAAAATGACTTCCAGTGAGAAAAATGAAGCACTGGCTGCAACCAGAGCAGCGATATAACCGAATGTGCCTTTTCCTCATATATCAAATTGGAGACCTCTAATCTGAGAACAGCAGCTTGTTGCTGTCTGTATTGTCACCATGCATACAGATCATTTGACCCGTGTTTTATTTATTATATGTCTGCCTAGCCTTTCTTCTTTTTCTTATTTCCTCTGCCTGTGTCTTAAAATCTTTCTATTTTGCAGTTGTCTACCTCTAGCTTTTCACTGTGACTAAGTCTGAGTGTTTTGGCTTTAAGTTCAGCCTTTCTGTCCCAGCTGGGCTTGGTGGTAAAACTTCAATCATTATTACAGACCAGACCCCCACGGTCTCCTTCTCTGCCCCTCTATCACTTTTTTGTTATTCATCCAATGTTTTTAATGCTCCATACAGTGTCATGTCTATAATTTACTTTTTCAATCACTTGAATCTGCCTTCTTGTTTTTTTTTTTTTTGGCACCCTTCCTCACCCCTCTCTCCTCTCACTCTGCTCCTGGACCATGTCTGTTTTGTGCCCATTTCTGCCCATGAGTGCCTGAAATATTGATGTGGGTGGTTCTCACTGCGCCTCTGTTTTGTCAGAACGAGGACAGTCAATAGACGATAGAAAATAAAATAAATTGTTTTCATACCTCTTGTGGATTGCAAAGAGGAACACTTACAAACAAAAGCACTCGTGAATAGAAAGCAGCAGCCAAAGAGAAATAAAGAAAGAAAAAAAGAGGGAATGATGGGAATAGTGTTCTGTTAACCAAAAAGGAGAACGCAGTAGAAGAAGGCCATCTTAAAACCCATATTCAGGCATTATATCTGCAAAGGGACCAGTGATATCTAAAAAAAGTCTGAGATTCTGCTGTCATTTGTTTCAGTTGTTCCCACTGCTTCTGTTTCATCTTTGAACAATGTGCAGCTGATTCAAGTGCTTCTTAGATGAAGTGCAGCAAACGTCATCTGAAGAATCTGTTGATGCTACTTTGTTTGTCATTGGAGACCAAATGAACAAGGACATCAGGCATTTTGCACATTTGTGCAACTTTGATTTAAGAGGGGATTTCAAACCTACTGATTTTCAAGGGCAACAGTTGCCAGAGTAACACTAATGCAGAAGACACCTGTTTTCAAGTTACATACAATCCCAAAGTGAATGTGTTAGAAAAATTTTTCCTGTGTGCAGAAAACTTAGTTTTACAACCAAAAGACATATTTGATTCTGCTTGATTATTTAGATAAATATCACATACCTCTGGCGATATAAATATAAATGGACTTGTGTAATTTCAAGAATATGTTCCACAATTTTATCAGTCAGGAAGCGCTCCAACTATGTCCAATGCAACTATATGCTGCTGGATAAATCCAGTCTTACAACACATTTTAAACGTGTATACCTACACGTACTTCAGTCAGGGAATTACTGTATATATTGCCAGGAAATTTTGTGCACACATTCATAGTTTCCAGATGGAATACAGCTTTTAGTGATCACTGACTTTTTCTCTAAGTGGAGTCTTGCAAACATATGCCGTAGGTCACAGTGGTCTGCATTTTCCTAGCCAGGAAGGTCAGTTTGAGAAAGAGCCCAAACTTCAAAATGTTTTGAAAATCCAAAATCATATACACAAATCAAATTTAAGAGAGGACCAATATAGTCTGACAGCATGGCCATGCATTCCATGGAAAGCATAAGGCAGGGAGAGCACACTTCCTTGCCCTTTATGTGCACATACACAGAAAACCAGAGCTGGTAAGAGCAGTAGCAAGAAGAGAGCAGGCATTGGTGATGACAGATATGACAATGATTGGCATTAAAGGAAGAGCTGGGGTGGAGGTGGTTGCAAAGCAACCGTAGGGAAGCTAGAAGAGCTTAAATCTCATTTTGTTCAAAAGAAATTTGACAATCAGATGCATAGAAGGGCATCAGCCGAATCATCAGCTGATGTGGGCTGGGGTTTTAAGGTCTGTACCAAGTATAATGTCTCAGCAACCTTTGGATGGAGTCCCATGAAATTTAAATGTGTCTGATGCTTTACTTTATGTCAAAAATATATGCAATTTTAAAGACACATCTGTGAAAGAGCAAACGTTAGCATGCTGACACACTACTGTTTACTTAGGGCACAGTGCAGTAACTGTATAGTGAACACATAGTAGTTAAACTTGTAGCTTATTTAACTAATGACATAGTTTCTTGGGTGTCCCTTTGGATTCATTGACTAAACAATAGTAAAGTCTAATCCCATCCAATCAGCTGTCAGTGGGGGACTCTATGCCAGTTTTCATGAGCCACCTTTTGATTGCTGATAAAAGACCTCAGGCCTTCTGTTATGATGAACCAGGGTGGCCCAGGTCTTGCTGACATATATGAGTGTAGCAAGTGACTTTGTAGACTGCTAGCTTTGATGAAAGTTTGTTTTTCAGCATTTTATTTTGTTAGAGCTAAAGTGAGTGTGTAAATTTCTCTGTTCAGGATCAGTTTTCCAGAAGAAACTGAAATGGAAAAATAAGTAGGATAATAAGTATAAAAATGCTTTAGAAATGCCTTTAGAAATGTATTTTATAGCCATCCTATGAGTTTTTGCAACAGCTGATCATTTCAGCGTGTAAAAAAATGGGTCAAAAAAATTACACTGCTTAGTATAAGGCTTTTTTTAAAATGCAGTAAATGTGAACAACTAGATGGGCTGCACCCTGGAGATTAATCCTATTTTGTTTTTTTATGCAAATCAATCTCTATTTGCAATCACTGTCTCTGTCAAGCTCATATAATTAAAACCTCTCATGCCTTCACTCATATATTTATTCACACAGCCTGACTGATTTAGCCACAAAGACTGGGGCATTCTGGTGTCTGTAGACAGCTTCAAACCACAAGTGGCTTAGTACTCCTGACAAAAGAAAAAGAAACAAGGAGCACAGGACAAATGCACAGCACCTCAGGGTGCTTTGCTGCACCCTGCTGGGAGGCCAGTGGTGAAGACAGAGTAACTCTGGGGGTCAGCTGCAAGGCCAGCGGCAGAGAGGGAGGAACTCCAGTGTGTGATCGATTGATGGAGAATATCTGAACGGCAACCAGCAGCAAAGGAAGCCCTCTGACAGCTGGCATCGGCAGAGGCCTCCAGTTCCTCTAACAAAGTTTCCTCCAGCCAAGACACCTGAGGTGGAGGCTGACGATGGCAAAAGAAATTCTCTTGCATCTGACATGAACGGGACACCTCACGTGGATGGTGGAGGAGGTGGTGGCGGAGACCTTTTGGGGACCAATGACGCAGGTGATGAGACTCCTCTGGTGGCTGAGCTGGGGGCCGGTGGTGAAGGAGACTCTCAGGAGGGGTTGATGTCGGCGGATACTTTGGCTCAGGCAAAGTGGGACCCACAGTCTCAGGGAGGACTGACCCAGCATCAGAAACAGTCTAACAGTGATCTGGCTGAGGAACACGAACAGCTTTCGAGGTGGCTGGCTCGGCCACACAACAAATAGTCTCAAAGAACCGAAAGTACATCTTTTAATTCCACCAGCACAGGATCCTCACACACAGCTTGACAGCTTGACCCACTCAGAAACACTACATAAAAAGTTCTTATTTACTGGTTGCCTTTGCCTTGAGGGGACTGTTTGTTGTGACTTGTGCTACATAAATAAAGTTGAATTGAACTGAATTGAATTAGTTCAGAAACACAACATGAAACGTAATTAACCGGCTCAGAAACAGAGCATGAACTAATATTTAATGGCTCAGAAATACAAGAAAGATTATTCGCTGGCTCAGACACATAACATGAAATTGTTCACCATCTCAGAAACTGAGCATTGATGTGGTGCATTTTTCCACTAATCAGAAAGGGGATGTCGAGATTTTGTTTGTTTGTTTGTTTTGTTTTTTGCTCGCAAGCACTTTCTCCCAGCAGATATCCAGTTTTGACCACTTCTTCCTTTGTTTCCTTTCTCTTTCTTCAGAATTTTCCTTTGACCTTTACCTTGAGGTCAAGGTCACTGAGAGTCAAACTTGTTCAAGATTTTTCATAAATGAATCTGCAGTGTTAATTTGAATATCCTAAGTGACATAATTCTCAAGTTACCACATTCACAACAGTTTCAGAAATCTTCACCTTTGACCTTTAGCTTGACCTAATTATGGCAAAAATTTAATCAGGTGATCTAAGGGTCACTGGCCATCTTTCGTGCAAATTTGGTATGAATCAGACTGGTAGTTTTGGTGTAATAATGTTGGCAAAAACACACTCATACCTTATTCTCCCCTCCGGGGGTGGGGCAGTAACTCAAGACCTTCGTACAGTACTGTATACAACAAATATATGGGTACAACAAGTACAGGTGCTACATCTTTATGTTGCCACTACCATAATTCTTACTGTCAGATGTTCTGGTCTGAAACCAATATTCACAGCTAGCGTTTGGTGTCGTTTGAGCTATAGTTCCTTTTCACAAATGTCGAGATGTGTTTGTGCCTTCTTATCTGTCTGCAGCAGCACACCAGGGATGCCCAGACCACTTTATTGACTTTACTTCACTGAATATGCACTCCATAAATTACACAAAGTAAGCTCTAGCTCACTCTATTTTTTAACCCAACTGAAATAAAAGAGCATCTTCCCAATTTTTTTTCCAGCGTTTAAGTCATATGGTATATTATTTGCTTCCCTTGTGGTCCTGTTGATTTAGCTTGAGCCATAACTCTAACACAGCTAGAAACTGGACAAAATTAAACTGAAGAGTGAACTTTGTCTGTAATAAAGGCTACATGTCCCAGGAACTGCAAAACAAACCCAAAATCCAGGCTTCGAAATATCCATTCAGACAATTTTCAAACAATTTTATAAAGCTATTCACTTACCATTTGAAATGACTGGGAAGACCTTTGGGTCATTGCTTTTACTTGTTGGAGAAGGTCATGCTTGTTTAGAGAAACATGTCCAAAGCAGCTGGTTGGCTTAGTCTGGAGCAGTGATTTGTTTTCAGTTGCTGAGCCTTGTGAGTCATGTTTGAGAGCAGCCACTTGTATGTTATGCCAGCAAACCCATAAGGCAGCTTTCACAGCCAGAAACACTCAGTACGGAGCATTAGAGCAAGTGTGTATGTGGATGAATGGTAGGTGTAAATACATTGCACGTCCTTGTGCAGAGATTCACTCATGTGTGTACCATTTGCCGACAAAGGAATCTTGTAATTTAAAATGAAGTACCCAAACAGTGAGTCATGTGTGACTGACTTGTTTTCTTGGCAGGCCCCTAAATGGACTCACTATAAACCAGCCACAAATTCAGTGCTACTCCACAGACACGAACCACTTTGTAGGTTTTAAATGAACTATTCTGTTTGGAAAACAGAGCACATGAAATACAGGGATAGGGGAGGGCATGGGGGAATCGCCTTCTACTTGCTGAGATGGAAGCCTTTATAGATCTTGGGGGCACTGGTCCCAGCTGCAGTAGCACAACCTTGCCCGCCACTAACCTCATTACAGTCGGGATAACAAGCAAGCTGCAGACATACTCAGGCGGTCCAGAGAGCTGTCGCAAGCTAAAGAAGGAAAGAAAAAAGAAAAGCAAATAGAAAAAGACTGAATAAAAATAACAGATAGGGAACACAGGCTGGGAAAATCTGACCAAAAAAGAAGGTGATGGGAGGGAAATGAACAGTGAGCTGCACAAAAATAAGATCTTAAAAGTGTTTAAACAGTACTTCCCGTTAAGGTAGATGACCTCTCTCCTCCAAAATGTCACATCCGATATCAAACTAGCTGACCTGATTGATTTGAACTGCTGCTGCAGCTTCACTAACTCCAGCAAAAGCACTTGGAGCAGTTTCTGAGTGTGTCTAAGATAGTCAGGTGCAGCAGAGACGGATACCAGCTCGTAGTTTTGGCAAAGATGCTTTCAGCACACCGTAACCACGGTGATTTGAGGAAATTGGTCCACCACTATCACTTGCAACATTTGTGAAGTACAAGATAAAAACTCAGCAGATAGCCACACTGTATCAAAATCATAAAATATGATCAGCACATGCTGTTTGAACAGTTATGCAAGTGTCCTGAAATTGTACACTTAAAAGGAAGAAAAGTTATTGATACAAGAAGTACAATTTCAAATAGAAATGTCCCACAAAATAAGAAGTATGGAGGATCACTTTGAAGAAAAAAAAAAGGATTTGGGATAAAATAACCTTTGAATGGAACATTTTTAGTCATAAATTTAAGGATGAGCACATGTGTGTTAGTAAATGTATGAGCAAATGGCATCAACAAAGACGGGAGATTATACTTCATGCGTACAAATATACCAATTAGACATATCCTCCCTCTCTTTCTCTTTCTTTCTCATTTAGAAGAAAGAGGGAGAGAAAGAGTGTAGAATAGAGCACTATATGAATGCAAAATTAAATGTGGCTTGTAGCTTAAAGTGCTTTGAGTCATAAGTAAGACTAGAAAAGTGGTATATATAAATGCCAGTCAATTTCCATTTCCTCTCCATATAGTGTTGGATTGATTGATCCGTAAATGGTACATTTTTACTTACATGCAGTGCATATTTGAAATTACATTGACTAACTGGGGACTGGGATTGGCTAGGAAGTCTAGTAGTGTCAAACTTCAGGAAGCCTTGAAGACTTATCAGGTACCACCTCACAGTAGTGTTTATATCATGAAACAGGATGTTGCTGTTCTAGAGATCTGTTACAGTGAAAACTGTTTTATCTTTGGTCGTGACATTTGCAGAGTAAACATCACAACCAAACAACATCAACAAATCGAGCTTAAAGCTAGGGGATTCTTGAAATAAAGTAGTTTATATGTGCTCTGTGGGAATCAAAACAAGCAGGATTAGCACTCGGCTGTTTGTCGCATCAAGTTAACTGCATTTAACCATATTCTTTAGAAAATTGAGTCCAAATTCACGAGCTGCAGCCAGGTCAGATTCCGGTTCAAGATGTCCTTTGGCAATGGTAGTGCGATGCTCCAGTCATAGCAATAGAGTGCCCTCCAAATGTATTGCAATAGCAAGGTCAGTTAATCTGAGATCAAACGATGAATGTGAAAAGCAAAATCAAAGGTTCAGCTTTTGTTCTCTGGTATCAACATCTATATATGTTAAGCTACATGGAGGATAACACATTTTTGATCAAACTACATATTTTTCAAGTGAGCTAAAGTATAGGAGCATGACAAGTAACAAGAGTTTCTTGTTACCCAGGTATGCCATATATGATTTCTTGTTTAATCATTAAGTAGCCCTAAATATCGCCTCTCAGTTTAAGCTTTGACTTTCACCCAGAAAGACTGTAGAAGGCTAGCCCAACGTGAAGACCACAGATTTGTCTTTGGGAGAAAAGCACACCAGCTAAGAAAGGGAGAAAATCCATCAGAGGTAATTCAAAAAATTGGGCATAGCCAGTATTGCCATATGAAATGTCATGAAAAAGAAGCAAACCACTGGTTTATTGACAAACAGGCATCTAATGGGTCATCTACGGAAAAGACCAAACACTACTGACAGAATAATGGTGAAAAGTAGGAAGACCCAAAAAAAAAAAAAGTCCATAACATCATAAATGACCCTCCAGAGATCAAGGGTGGAAATACCACATTCCACTTTTCAAAGGAGACAACGATATAGAGGACATGTTTTTTTTGCAAGATGGAATTTGTAAAAAAGATGAGTCATAAATGCTCTGGAACAATTTTTTGTTGACTGATTAACCTCTACCAAAATGATGGCAAAGCCAAATTATGGCAATCCTAAATATACATCTGTGAAACATGATGGAGGTTGTGTCATATAATTCAACAAAGAGCTTGTTCAGGATCCTAGACCTTAATGCAGCATTCGACACTGTTGACCATAATGTTTTATTACAGATATTAGAGCATGCCATAGGTATTAAAGGTACTGTGCTGCAATGGTTTGAATCATATCTATGTGGAGTCTTCTTCACACGATAAGGTAAATTATGGAGCTCCACAGGGTTCCATGTTAGGGCCAATTCTATTTTCATTATATATGCTTCCCTTAGTCAGTATTATTAGAAAGCATAGCATGCCTTTTCATTATTATGCAGATGACACCCAGCTTTATCGATCCATGAAGCCAGATGGTGCACACCAATTAGTTAAACTGCAGAAATTACTTAAGACAAAAACTCGAATGACCTTTAATTTCCTGCTTCTAAATTCAGATAAAACTGAGGTTATTGTACTCGGCCCAACAAACATGGTGTCTAACCCTGTACTTACCTTGGCCTCCAGTAACACTGTGATGAATTGTGGAGTCATTTCTGACCAGGGGATCTCCTTCAGTGCTCATATTAAGCAAATATGTAGGACAACTTTCTTGCATTTGCACCATCCATTCTACTCTCCTACCCTGTTCAGGGCTTCCCATGATGCACTCTCTTCTTCATTCACCTCTTTTCACTCTGTTTATACACCACTCTGCGTTAAATCATTAGTTATTATTAATCTCTGGCTCTCTTTCACAGTGTGTCTTTTGACCTGCCCCCCCCCCTTTTCTGCCCCCTGTTGCCAAGTGCTTGCTCATATAGAGTTGTCTGTTTGTTGGGGTTTTCTCTGTATTACTGTAGGGTCTTTACCTTGCAATATAAAGTGCATTGCTGTGATTTGGTGCTACATGTACTGAAAGGTTTTGAACTGGCCAAGTCAATCATCAGATCTTCACTTGCCTCCTGAAGACATGAATGCAGGAAGGAAGCCTGCAAAACAGGCAATTAAAAGATGCTGTGGTAAAAGTCTGTAAAGGCATAACCAGTGAAGAAACAAGAAATCAGTTATTTTGAGGAAAATTTAGGCAACTGAGTATTGAGTATTTTTTAGTATTCATTTATTTGAAAACATTCAGTTCCAGTGCTTCTGATCCCTTGAAAGAAAATTGTGGTTTGACACAAAATATGTCATTTTATAAATCGAGACGTAAATAGCACGGAATAAAAGCTGAAACACTCATATTTTGATCTCACACACAAATACCTTACACACATAGCAATAGCAAATTAACTGGCCTTGCTGTTCCAATACCTTTGGAAGGCACTAAATAGGAAGCAAAGAGTAAATGGACCGGTTCTTATATAGCACTTTTCTACTCTACTTGAGCACTCAAAGTGCTTTGTGAACAATGTTTGAAAGAAGCCACGGAAGTGGCATCAGTGAGCAAAACTGTCCTACATGGTCACTTTGGCTTTCCATCGTGCATCATTTAGAGCAGCTGGAGCTTAGGAGGTATAGCAGGTCACCTACTAATCGGATGATTGGTGGTTTGCTCACTAGCTGTTCCAGTCTGCATGCCAAAGTGTCCTTGAATCCCAAGTTGACTTGTGATGCATTCATCAGAGGGAATGTGTGTGAATGCCAGATAAAAAGCACATAGACATAGAAAAAAGTGCCTGTATGAATGGGGGAATGGTTAGACTTAGAAGAAGACAGTGGTTTGAGTTAAAATACACACAATCACATTATTACGTAAGAAAAATAACACTAACGGATACCCAGTGCTTTGCAACACAGTGTCTGTATGTGTGTGTGTATGAACAAAGATGTAATGCAGGGTGAAAAAGCTTGTATTCCTTAGAGTCATGAAAATAATGCTAAGGTTTTATCATGGAAATGATGTGATAACAAATTATGTTCGGGTGTTATTGTAGAAGCTGTGAGGAGTTTTTTAGTCCTTCGTACACATCACAAGACTTCCTGGTGTGAAAGAAGTCTCTTGCAGTTAGGGACAATCTCCCCTTAAATAGTGGAGGTGGTATTAGATACAGTTTGACAGCCCAACAAGACCTTTGTAGCACCAAGTCAGTATGCTTCCTTTAATTTAATCCTTGGTTCACTGAACAGCAAATTATCTCCAGTCAAACTCTGGTTGAAATCCAAATTGGAGTGGAGGGCTGACCTTTGCGAAAACAGATAAACCCACTTGATTCAGTTTACGACTTCATGACTCCATCCAAGAGAGCGGCATCACAGCTGAAATTATCTCACCCAACTGGCATACTGTCTCCCCTGGTTGTGAAAAGTAAAACCTTTAGAATCCATTCTTAACATTCGTAACTTGACTTTTTGAAAGGGGCATTTTTTTTTAACAGGGTATGACATCGGCAGACAGGCAGAGGATATTTGGACACATTTGAGGAGAGAGAGGTGGACAGCCTTCCACAGAGACCCTGTATGTGTCTTGACGTGTCATTAAAGTTGTGTCACATGAGCAGTGGCTTGTTAGAGGACATAAATGTCAACAGCAGATGTGAAACAATCACTGTAAAATGCAAAAAGTCCTTACATGTGTGATCGTGCGCTCACAGTTTCCCTGTGATCTCCCAGGTGATGTCCCACTCTAATAGGCACCGATGTAAAGGTGCAAGGTTGCACAGTGTCAGTATTTCCAGTTATCATAGTTTCACCATCACACAGGTCCTACTGTCCCTTTCATTGGGGTCTGTCACATGTGAAATGGTCCCATATGGCAGGCACTGATTTCATTAGCAGAGAACTCTTAAGAGGATCCAGTGATTTTTTTTTTTCACCCACAGGGATTATCTCTTGTGACAGGCTGCCCAGCAACATTTAGACAGATTTCACCAAGCACTGTCCCTTATTAACTCTATCACTCTGTCAGATGCCCAGACACACTACCCCACCCGACACAACTGCTGCCCTTGTCCCCTCTTCCTCCTTTCTCTGTAGCAGCCTGCGCCAAAGGGAACATATGGCAGCGACTCAAAGCTAGATACACTTGGTTACAGCGGCATGACACATTGTGCATTGTGGCACTGCTGCTGTTCATCCTGTTATTGTATTTCATAAAGTGGATAACTGCTGGCCTCACTTCAGATTACTGAAGTCTAAACTTTTTATTTTATTCCATCTCATATAGCTAACGAATTGGTTCTATATAAATTTTCATAGCACCAAAATAATATAAATATATGATCAAATTTTATGTTGCATTCTAAGATGTTTTGATGATTAAAAAAATGCATACTTGATTTTATGCTTTTTATTTAATTTACTTTTATTTATAGCACTAAATCTCAAAAACAGTTACCTTAAGGTGCTTTATATCGTGAGATAAAAATCCTACAATAATAGAGTCCCAACAATAGGACATCTCTGTATGTGCAAGTACTTGGCAACATTGGGAAGGAAAAACTCCCTTTTAACAGAAAGAAACCTTCAGCAGAATCAGGCTTCAGGAGGGGCAGCCATCAGCTGTGACTGGTTGGGGGTGAGGGGAGGGAGCCTGGACAAAAGACACACTGTGGAGGAGAACCAGAGAGTTATAACTAATGATTAACTGGAGAGTGGTGTATAACCACATAGAGAGTGACAAGAGGTGAATGCAGCCCTAACTATAAGCTTGAGCAGAAAAGAACATTTTAAGCCTAATCTTAAAAGTAGAGAGGGTGTCTGTCTCCCAAATCCAAAATGTGAGCTGGTTCCACAGAAGAGGGCCCTGAAAGCTGAAGGGTCTGCCTCCCATTCAACCTTTAAATACCCTAGGAACCACAAGTAAGCCAGCAGTCCAAGAGCAAAGTGCTCTGTTGGGGTCATATGGTACTATGAGGTCTTTATGATAAGATGGGGCCTGATTATTCAAAAACTTTTAAATTTAATTCTGGATCTAATAGGGAGCTAATGAAGAGAAGCCAATATGGTAAAAATGCTCTCTCTCTCTAGTGCTTATGCTGCAGTATTTTTGGATCAACTGAAGGCTTTTCAGGGAGTTTTTAGGACAGCCTGATAATAATTACAATAGTCCAGTAGTAATAAATCTATGAAGTAGTTTTTCACCTATGCTCTGAGACCAGATGTTCCTAAATTTAGAGCTATTGCAAGAAATCAGTCCTACATATTTGTTTAATATAAAGGACATATCCTGGTCAAAATTACTGTTACTTGAGGCCAAGGTAATGCTGGTTAGACCTCATGTTTCTAAGATTTGTAGGGCCGAGTAGAGTAACCTCAGTTTTATCTGAATATAGAAGCAGGAAATTAGAGTTCATCCTGGGTCTTTATGTCTTTAAGTTATTGTTTCAGTTTAACTAATTGGTTTGAGTCATCTGGCTTCATGGATTGATAAAGGTGGGTATCATCTGCATAGAAATGAAAATGTAGCACCTTTTAATACCTATGGCATGCTCTAATCTCTGTAATAAAATATTATGGTGAACAGTATTGAATGCGTCACTGAGGTCGAGCAGGACATGTACAGAGATGAGTCCACTGTCAAGGGACATAAGATAATTTCTAACCTTCACTAATTCTTTTTCTGAACGCTGAAACTTGAAAGAAACTTTTCAAATAAAAAATTCCTCTGCAGTTGATCAGTGAGCTCCAATACCACGATTCACCATTGCAATATGTAAATGAAGAGCAGACTCCATTTTAATACAGAGTAGTGAGGGATATGAATGCCTGTCAGTGTGCACCAAGATGTTTTTCTTAAAAAGCAGGAGGGGAGAAAATAGTCATTTTAATTAGCTTGGTCTGCTCTGTCATCATCATAGGCAGAACCAGAAGCACTCCAAGAATGCAAACCTCCGCCAAAGCAGCTCACTCTCTGGGCACTATTTTCTTTTAAGTGAATTTTATAGTATTTTGTATATATTCCTTTTGCTTTCTTTGTAGTGTAGTAAAAATCACATCAGGGTAGCAGATGTTTACTTCGATTACACAAACATTATGTAGGAGTAGCTAATGGATAATAGATGTTGATTTGTAAATAACTGGACATGAGTAAGTTGAGCTTATTATATAATATTATGTGACAGGATATTTCAAACTACCTAGGCAGTTCACTCTCTTTCTCTTGACAATATATTCTTTAAAGATATAACACACTTTGGGCAGATGTGACATGATATTTGGATGCAAATTATAACCTGATATTTAGAATCCCCATATGCCAGTATCATTTCCCAAATGTTGCTAATACTAACAAAGGCAGTAGAATATTAAGCACAGTTTTAAAGATAAAAGACATTTATTAAAGTTTAACCAGTCAAATGTTAGGACAGTGTGTTGTAATTGGTCACACTGACAGAAAAATGTCTTCCACAGTCGGTTCTTGGAGATGATGTGAACATTTCAGTGAAAATGAAGATGAAATGATTTTAAAACTCACAAGCTGAACCTACTGTATATAAAGCGACTTTATAAATGCAGCTGCAGTTTGTGTTCTGAACATATGCTGAATTTTCTTCAAAGGTGGTCATTAAATGATGCCAAATAATTGCAACACGCTGCAATTCCTTATTTAAAATGGTTCATCCCTCCAAAACTGTACTGAAATATCTCAAATAGCTGACCAACATGTAAACAGTGCTAGAAAAGCTTCTATTCTGAGAAAACTTTACATTAATTAAAGACTTGGAAAGCTGCCTCGCACTTTTTCTTGTGTGAAAAATAAAAGATGCTTAACTGAGACACTATTAACTATTAACAGTAACTCAGTGAAACATCTCCGCTCTGGCTGTAAGAGAGCCATGACTGAGATCAAATTATAAAGGATTACACTGGGGAACATTAAAGAACAGTTTTTCTGTAAATCTCAAAAATGAGGTTGTTACAGCCCACCAGTACAATAAATGTTCACTGAACAAATATTGAAAAAAAAATGACTTGATCAAATTGTTACAAAAGCAATTTTATTTTTAATAAACTGAATTGAGGTCAGAGCTCTTGGCAACTAATATTATAGGTCCATAAGTAAACTGTGCCTGATTTCTTCCTTCATATTTTTATCTTCTTTCTATCACCAACACTTTGGCTCGGTCAACTTTTTGGGCACATTAGATTTAAATATCAAATCCAATCTAATTAAATAAAAATTCAAGTTGGGTGATGGCCATAGAAAGTATAAAAAAGTATAGCTATATATATTATATATCATCCTTTTATACTGTCCATGATGACAGAACAGGCCAGTGTAATTAGAATGACTCTTTTTTCATCTACTGTTTTAAGACAAATGTCATGGACTACACTGACATGCATTCATACTCCTCGGTCCACTGGATTAAAATAGAGGCTTTATTTATTTGTTGCCGTGGTGAATCCTGAGGCCTGTACTACGAAGCAGGATTCTGGCTTATCCTGGTCTTTGTGTTTTCCTGATGTGCTGCAGTAATAAATGTAGATTCTTGGATTCTTATTCCTTGTTTTTTTTGGGGGGGGGGGCGGTTGGCTGCAAACAATTTTACAGTGGTTTCATTGGTCTATAGCTGTGCTCAGCTTGTGAAGCTCAACCTTACTAAAACCAGTGAGTGAAGCACAAACTGTATGTTGATCCTAAATCTGGTGATTTAGAAAATGCCTAAAATGTTGTTCTTTTTTAGTCTAATCTGCTAAATCTCTTATACACTGCTGGAATTGCAGCTACGCATTAGAACGCACACCAAGAACACCCGTTCAGTCAGCCAGAGTAATTTCACCTCAATCTGTTTAAGTAATTTCCGCGTCCCCTTTATTAGACAGTGGGACAGTAATCGTAAACATTTAAATGTATCTAGTTTAAGGTTTCATAGTTCTAATTTGCAGCATCACCTTAGAAATAACCAGCAGCACTGGGAGCACACTCAGCAGTAAAAAATGAACTGGAATTAAAATGTTTGTTTTACTGCTTTGCGCGCTAAATCTCTAGACTGATTTGCAGCATTCAGCTCTTGTCCTTTATAGATTTTTATTCACCATTTAATACCGTCTCTGGTGTAGGTGGCAGAGGGATCATTTTCTGTGAAAGTTATATGAGCCATGAAATGCCCGTCTTAGATTAGTTCGACTCAGCTTCACCCCTTTCATGTGAACCCTGGGTTAACTTAGCGAGTTGATAAGCAGCTTTGTGTGACTGCTTATCCTGATTGTCAGTGTTAGGGTAGATGAATCCAGATGACAGAAAATAAGGCTATCTTCTGTCATCTGTATTTTGAACTCCATTGAGTATAGTTTCAAAAACTATATTCAGACAGCGCAAGAAACAAAAATAGAAACAAACAGGAAACAAAGATCAGCCAAGTTATAACAATGAAAAACTAAGAGCATGCAATAACTAATAGCAGAAAAAAACACAAAGCCACAAAGACTCTGGGACCATGACGGGTGTATATTTTAGATGTAAGCAGCCACTGTTAACCATTAGTATAGACTTGGTATTTTGAAGATGTCAGAGGTAACCTTATTTGGTGCCATGTCAGTGTATTTGTCAGTCAAAACAGTCACACCCCTAATTTTAAACCTTAAGAAATCCAAATGGGGGAGCCAAAAAAAAATCCCTTTCCTCATACAGTGTTATGAAGATGGAATTAGTTACAGAGACTACTACTTTGACACCTGTTGCTGCATCTTCCTAACTGTAGAATTATAAAATTCATATTTAAATAAAATTATCTAGCTATTGACTATTAGCTGACAAGGACAAGTGTTGGAGGATTTTTTTTTTTTACAACCATTGCTTTATTAAAAAATAGCAATAAAATACTATGAAAACACCTCGATACACATAAAACTGTTTGTTTGCCAAATTCTACATAAAGTATCAAAAATTAAAATGTTTATTCTGCAGAAAAATGTTCCCTCTCAGTAATATTTGGATCAGAATTCCTCTTGCTGATGTTTAAGGTTCTGCTTGTTTGAAACACTTTATATTCTGTTTAATCTACACTATTGCATCATATTCTATAAAATCATAGGTTTGTGGTGGCTATCCTGTGAGAACCACAACTTTAAATCAGCTTATAAATATAGCTACTACTGTACTAAGCACAGCTCGAAACTGATCTCAAAGCAGTGAAAGCAAAGCCAGTGGCAGCTTCTCTAGCACGCCAGTTTCCCATCAAAGGCCAGAAGTTTGCCTACCAGCCGCAGGCCTCTCACCTTGAAAAGCCTCGGCTGTTGTTAAAGGGACACGGACACACCCTTGAGAGCCACCTACAAATTTCAGTGGCTCAGTTGTCAGGCTGCATTAATTCTGCTTCCAGAGACTATAGCCAACTACAGCCACAGTGACGTAAAGGATGAATGCAAAAAGGCATGAGAGGAGCTTTATGAGAGAACACTGTTTGAGATAAAAGGAAAGACAGAGGCTGCTTTACTTTGGTATGTTTTCATGCTCTCACCCACTCACATGTATATTCACAATTTACTTGAAGCATAAACTAACCCATCAGATTGTCAGCTAAAGAAAGGTGGATGTTTAATCGCTCATTCAGTGACATTCACTCCTGCAACCAGATGTAATGAACTCACACAAGCACACATTTGTCACACAGTGGCCTTTAAAACATCCCTACAGTTGCACAGTTAATCATCCAGTGAGCAAAATAACATTGTGTCGTAGATAACATACTCAGTTTAAAATTCAGCAGTCAAAACCCAAAGCACTAGGGAGCTGCACTCTCTGATTTGAGCTTTATTTGATGTGAGTGCTACTTCAGCAAGGGAGGGACAGCAGCAGCGAGAGAACGAGGGAGATTATGCTTGCATCCCTGTATTCCCTCGGTGTGTGTCTGTGTATGTGATACTGAAGGAAAATATGCAAATGACCATGCATGTCTTTGAGGGATTTGCTAAATGAGATTTTGAGGACAATGTTTTGTCCTTTGCTGCATGTACTGAAATTATGGTTGACACCTTGAGCATACTGAAATGAGGATGCGCGAGACAGATACAGGTTTGCACGCACGTGTGCGTTTCACTTGGTTTTTTCCGTGTGCAGAGCTGAGAGTGTTTGTTGTCCCTCTGCGTTGACGCCTGGCTAGATGCTGTCGAAAAAGCGCTATGGGGGGGGATGTATTTGATTTGCAAATGAAAAATACACACCCGCACATTTGCAAAAAGAAGAACATACACACATGCACACAGAAACAGGTGTGCTTGTTCTCCATGGGAATGATTTGCAACTGAATAGGCATGTTGCAGTGGCTGACGCCTAACTTTTGACAAAATGCTTCCAGGGGAAAAACAAGTACAAGTACACCAAGGACCAGTGTTGTACCGCTCATCAACAGCAGCCTGTGAAAGCCCTTTTAGTTACAGTGAGAGTGACTCTATTAAAATTCAACCAAACGCTGTTTACACTAACTTTCCAGTTAATGCCTGCTGTTCACATTTTGTTCAAGGTTGTGTCTCGTTATTTTCGGTAGTTGTGCATATGCGTGTGTGCATGTGCTGCATGTGCAGACCAGACATCAGTAACTTGGTCTCAGACTGTATCATTTTTCATAGTTGTGGTATGTATGTAACCATGTGTTTTTCTGTATGTGTGTGTGTGCGACAGGGCGTGCACAGGCTGCATCCTTCCATGCCAGCTGGTTTTGATGACCTGTAGAGCCACCTTTCAGTCTTTCTGTTGAAAAAACACAGGTGCTTCCTCTGATTGCCCTCTGTCTCTCTCTCTCTCTCTGTCACTCTGACCAGGAAGTCCCAACCGTCCACGCCTCCTCGGCCAAAAGAGTTGCTGCACCCAGTGCCCTCGCTCAGCCTGACCTGCCAACAGATCGCGGAATGGCCTCACCTCAGGATGCCAGTGATTGTAAGTATTTTGTTGTTATTCATTTGCAACACTTTAAATCTTTGTTTGCTTGTTTTTCCGAAAGCTTTGATGCAGCAGAAGATGTATTATAACTCGTGATAGGAGGGCTAGCTCTGGAATTGCATCATGGTTACACTACTCTGTCATCCAAAGAAGTGAGTCTGCGGGATGGTTAATGCAATGTTTTGTTCTATTTGTTCTATGAGATAAACATTTGGCAGAAAGCAGCTTTTGAAAACTAGATTGTTCATTTCCAGATAAAGCCACCTCCTTGGCAGCTTGTTTAATGGGGAGCTTGTGGCTCACTAGATATGGTGCTTCCATTACTGCGATAGCAGTGTTATAGTGGGTATTCCATATTGCTTTCCACTGATAGCAGTGAACACACATGTGGAGTTTACTTTAAGATTTATGCCCCCCCCCTTTTTAAGTGTTGCTTATGTTAATGAATAGAAATTCAAACACTGGGTTATAGCTTGGATTCTGTAACTGTAAAAAAAAAACCTAAACTGCTCCACATGTAGGAGGTAAGCTTTAGCTGGATGAGATTAGCATTAGCGGAGGAGAGCAAAATATTTACTGTAGTCTTTGATAAAAAATTAAAACTTTTGTTTCATACCGAAAAACTATATTAGCACCTCCCTGAGAGGTGAGACACATCATACAGGATGAACAAGTTTGCTAAAGAAAAAAAGGAGCTTTCAACTGTCGAGCACCTCTCCTGTGGAACCAGCTCCCAGTTTGGGAGAGTATGACACTCACAGTTAGGGCTGGATGAGGCTTAATTATCCTTCATTTATGCTGATATATATAGTCTCAGGCAGCAGGAGGACTTCACATGAAGCACTACACAATTCTTCTTCATTGCCCTCTTTTCACTCTTTATATGTTTACAACTCCACTTGCAAAAAAGACGTTGTTCACACTAGAACATAGAAAGCATATCTGATGTTTATACTGAGACATTTAATTATACTGAAAAATATGAGCTCATTTTGAATTTAATGGCAGCTGCACATCACATAAAAGTTGTGATGGGGGCAACAAAAGGCTGGAAAAATAAGTGGTGGTAAAAAGAAGAAACAGCTGGAGGAGCATTTTGCTGTCCTTACTTTGAGTTTTTGTATTTTGGATTCTTGGATTTGTGTGTGTTTTTTAGTTTTGTATTCTTGTTCTTCTGGTTTCTTTATATTCAATTCCTTGTTTCAGTTTATCCCGCCTCTCCTGTGTTCCCTGTGTCTTGCTGTTAAGTCTCCATCTCCGTGTTAGCTGTTTTCATGTTTTGGATTTTTTTATTTTATTTTGGTAGTCTCCTGTCTCTTGTGCTTAGTATTTAATTTAGCTTTCCCTGTCTTGTCATCATGAATTAGTTCAGCTGTGTCCTGTTACTTTGGTTTAGTTTAGGTGTATTTAGTTCCCCATCTGTCTCATTCCCCATCAGCTCTCATTGTGCATGTATATAAGCCCAGTCTGTCCTTTGTAAGAGCAACTGTTACCTGTCATATCGGCTTCTCTTCACTGGGTCCCTGTTAAATCCAGAATGGAGTTAAAATATTTCTCCTCATATACAAGATTCTCAATAATCAGGCTCCATCTTATCCTAAAGACCTCATAGTACTGTGTCACGCCAATAGAGCACTTTGCTCTTAGACTGCTGGCTTACTTGTGGTTCCTAGAATATTTAAAAGTAGAATGGGAGGCAGAGCCTTCAGCTCCCAGTTTGGAGTCAGGAGACAGACACCCTCTTTACTTTTAAGATTAGGGTCAGGGTGCCAGGGTGGCTCAGCGGATGAGCAGGTGACTACATATGCGTGGCGGTGCAGATGGCACAGGTTGGAGTCCCGGCCTGTTGCTGTTTACTACCTGTCTTCACCCCTCTCTTGCCTCTCAATTTCCTGTCTCTCTTTTCTGCCAACTACCAAATAAAGCCGTCAAAAGGCCAGAAATTTAGTTTTAAGATGTTCTCATAAAGCTTGTCGTTTGGGCTCGATCAGGTGACCCTGAATCCTGCCTTGGTTACACTGCTGGCTTACCTCTTTTCACTCTCTATGTGTTTATACACCCCTCTGCATTTAATTATTAGTTACAATGGTATTAATCTCTGGCTCTCTTCCACAGTGTGTCATTTTTCCAATCTCCCTCCCCTCACCCCCCAGCCAGTAGAGGCAGATGACTGTCCCTCCCTGAGGGTATAAAATTGGTGTAAAATATTGAGTATAACTTGACTTATAATTTTCTTATGTAAATATATAATTATTGTTTTGTATAAAAATTGCTTTTATTGTTGCTTTCATTTTCAGTGCCCTGGTGCATCTTTGTGCCACACCACAGCAAGCTCAAAATGTGCAGAAGTAATTGTAGAGGATACAAATCTAAACTGATGGATGTGCTAATGGGCTTCTGTGGTATTAAAGTCTATGCAAACTGATGCTTATAAAGTCAGTCTTGCATGCTGACACTTAACATATTTACGCAGGCAGGCAGGCTGAGAGTCTCTCCATCTCCACCTGAGATCAATCAGGCTTGTGTGTCGCCCTGCACGTCTCTAAATGTCTTTGCTATGTCTAAAATTGGAGCTTGTTGACGATCCCCAACGTCCTGACTGATCGACAGCTTTAGTCTTGGCTGACAAGTTGACAGTGAAAACAGTGTGTAATCTGACAGATCAAATGACTGACAGTAGTGGTGAAGGGTATTGGTACTGGAGCTGCTCCATCCAAAGCCACAATGTTTAAATAAAGCACGGCAACAGCGTAGCTGTGCTTTAAACGGATGCAAAGCTCACCTCTAAGTCCCCACACTGCTGCTCTTTCTAAACAAGCATCCTTGTTTACGCGTTGCCTCTCGTATTACATGACCATGACACTGTTGCTGACTTTGTGGCCCACAGAGTAGTGGAAGTTTAATTTGTTTTTGTTTGGTTTTTTTTATTATAATTATTTTATTATTTAAAGTTTTGTATGTACATATATATTTAAATAAATCTGCGGCTGATTAAACTTGTCAGACAGTCTGTGCCCGAGAGAAACATCTCAAAATGCTGCCAGTTGGAGGTAGATTTGACGGTAGACTGTTCTTGTTTTAATTAATCTCCCAGATTCACCTGCCAAATGATGATGTCTTCATATCATCCTGAAGGAAAAGCAAAGATTTTCTTCCTGTCAGTTTCAGGTTTGATCACCTTTGTGGCTATTGTGAGACACAAATTAGGCACAAATGGTGTTTGGTGATTGAAAATTGAGGTTTAACTATTGTGTTTGGATGTGAGTTGTCATCATGTTTCATGAGTGTCTCTGTACAATTGCAGATTTGATATACAGAGAAATGTGTACATTGTTTTTTTCTCTAAGAACCCCGCCGAACCCCAACAATTTGTAACCAGTTTGTGAACTGTTGTAATCCAATGGATGAAATCCTTGGACCCATTGTCAGACTCTACGCTGACACAGTGGGTCTTGGGTTCCTCCTGGTGCACGACAATGGCTGGCATTATGTGGAGAGAGTATGGAAGCAGTTCCTGGAGGATTTAACAAAATTCATTTTGTTAAATCAGGTCAGGTCAGGTCAGGTGAGGTATTCATACCTCACCTGACCTAAATCCAGTAGAACTTTTTTGTTTCAGTCCATCCAGCATTGCCAGGTTGCATCTCAAACTGGAGGAGATCCCTCAAGACACAATCTATCATGTCATGAGGAGCACGCCCCGACATTATCAGGCATGCATGCAAGCAAGTGGGGGCCATACCAAACTACTGAGTACCGTTTTGAGTTGCTGAAATTAAATTTTGGCAAAACAGCCTAGCCTGCTGAATCAATATTTCACTTTGAGTTTCAGGGTGTCTTTGAATTGAGCCCTCTGATCATTTTCATTTCCATCAAACGATGTGGCATCCTTTCATTCCAAACACGTTACCTAGTCCATATCAGTAAAGATATCCAACATGACACTTTTTTTCAAAGTGTTCCTCTCTTTTTTTTTGAGTAGTATGTATTTAACAAATAACAGGAGATAAATTAAACATTAAAAAAATGGAGGAGGATTCACTTCAAAGGTTCAGTCCTGGAAGTTTAGTGACCAGCAATGTTAAAATTTTTGTTGAGATCTTAAAAATGATTAGTGCAGCACTAGAACCAGACCCTTTATTAATTATCTTTGGAGTTTCTGGGGCCTCAGGAAGACTTGCCAAAACCCAGCAACAATTTCCTTCTCACTGCCTCATCATAGACAAAGAATGAATTCTTACAGCATACGTAGCTCCATGGTTTTCAACTCAACTTGGATACCTCTTGTATGATACCTCACACACAAAAGTTCCTGTTCTGTAATCTGAACTGCTCCTATCTTGAGACCAATGACTAATGAGTGACGGTGGGGGAGGAGACAGGGAAAGTCCCTACAAGCAGGGGCTGGAATGATCCAGAATGATCCATAGCACTCATTAAATAAATGAGTAATTAAATCTGATAGGCAGTTAAGTACAGAGTACTGTCAAGTTCATTTTTCATGTGCTGAAGCCTGGCAGTTTTTGGTTTCAACAAGTTACTAAGCAATGTCATCATACAGTGCCACTTACAACCTCCTTTTTCCTTCTTATCCCTGCCATGCAAATCTGTGCAGATGTCAGTAAAATTATGCTTTCGCAAATTAAACTTATTTCCATCAACCAATTGCTGCCAACCAGGTGGCCCTAAATGGAGAAAATTTGTTTATTAATCGAAAGATACACAAAATGTCCTTAGTTGACACAAAATGTTGCTTTTTCTAAAGGTACAGTTGCTGTGTTTCCCAGGGACAGATGAAAAAAACAATGTGCAACACTGAAATGCAAAGAAAGACCTAAGAAAGACAGGACAGGAAATGAGGAAAAATGAGAGCTTATATTCAAAGTTATGGACTCTACTGATATTGAAATTTTTTAAAATGAGTTATATACATGATTTGCTGAATTATGTTTTTGAATTAAGGTTGCGTGGAAATACTAGGCACTTTGGTACAGTTTAATGCATGCTAAACAGGTTCATTTAGAACACTGTGGAGAAGTTTAAAGGTACAGAGCGGCTGTGGTATCACAGAGAAAACCCAACAATCAAATTGACCCCCTATGAGCAAGCACTTGGCGACAGTGGGAAGGAAAAACTCCCTTTGCCTCCAGCAGACCCAAGCTCAGGGAGGGGCAGCCATCTACAGCGAGCAGTTAGGGATGAGGGGAGAGAAACAGGACAAAAGACATGCTGTGGAAGAGAGCCAGAGATTAATAATAACTAATGATTAATTAAGCGTGGGGTATAAACAGAATGAAAAGAGGTGAATGAAAAGAAACACTCATGGGAACCCCCCAGCAGCCGAGGTCTATAGCAGCATAACTAAAGAAGGGTTCAGGGTCACCTGATCCAGCCCTAACTATAAACTTGATCAAAAAGGAAAGTTTTAAGCTTAATCTTAAAAATAGAGAGCGGTGTCTGTCTCCTGAATCTAAACTGGGAGCTGGTTCCACAGAAGAGGGGCCTGAAAGCTGAAGGCTCTGGAGTGATATGGTACTATAAGGTCCTTAAGATAAGATCAGTTCTCTCGCTGCAGTATTTTGGATCAGCTGACAGCCTTTCAGGGAGCTTTTAGAACAGTGTAATAGTAATGAATTACAGTAGTCCAGCCTAGAAGTAATAAATGCATGAATTAGCTTTTCAGCATCACTCTGAGACAGGATGTTTCTAATTCTGGAAATACTGCGCAAATGCAAAAAAAAAAGCAGCCCTACAAATTTGTTAAATATGTTCATTGAAGGCCATATCCTGGTCAAAAATGACTCCAAGTGTCTTCACAGTGTTACTGGAGGCCAGAGGTAATGCCATCCAGAGTAAGTATCTGGTTTCACACTCTGTGTGTAAGATTTGTGGGGCCCAGTACAATAACTTCAAGGTGATGATACTGACTTCTACCTTTCATACTGGCTTTATACTGCCTAGGGGTTGAAAATCAACCACATATCTTGTTAAACACATGTTGAATTCAGTTGGCTAAACTCACAAAGAGCAATAAATATCTGAGTAGCAGCACAGGTCAGTTGAATCCTCTGGAGCTCACAATATAAATTATTATGTGACTTGTTCCTAAGTACTGACTATGTTACCCCTGAGCATAATCAAATGCATGATCCATAGCCAGAATTGAGAAATTTATGGTCCAATAATAGTTGTTAAAACCCATTTCCCAGCAGCTTTTATGTTTTCAAGCCAGTCCTGTAAGCAAATAGGATAGGAATGGTACACAAATAAGATTCAAAACTCAAATTTGTGTGGCTGGGCTTTCTGACCATTGTACCAAAGACATCTAAAAGCAGGTTCACTTATGGCCTTACAAGTTTTTTCAAACTTGACATTTTTAACAACTTGATCTATGTCACTGAGCAGGAGGTGTCATAAAATGATAGCTTGTATCATGCTGGCATCTTGTATACTACCAAAAAAAGAAAATACTTTGAAAACACACCAGATCTCAATGGGGGGGGGGATCATAGTGGATTTTTATACTGATATGGACTGGATAAAGTGTTTGAAATGAAAGGAAGCAACATCGTTTGATGGAAATGAACATTTCAACACACAGAGAGCTGAATTCAAAGACAAGCCAGAAATTGAAATTCCATTGCGGCAAAACAAAATGTTACTTAGTAGTTTGTATGGCTCTCAAATGCTTGCATGCATGCCTGACAACATCAATTCAATTCAATTCAATTCAATTTTATTTATATAGCGCCAAATCACAACAAACAGTCGCCTCAAGGCGCTTTGTATTGTGGGTAAAGACCCTACAATAACACAGAGAAAACCCAACAGTCAAAACGACCCCCTATGAGCAAGCACTTGGCGAAAGTGGGAAGGAAAAACTCCCTTTTAACAGGAAGAAACCTCCAGCAGAACCAGGGTCAGGGAGGGGCAGTCATCTGCTGCAACCGGTTGGAGCTGAGTGGAGAGAGACAGGACAAAAGACATGCTGTGGAAGATACAGAGCATGCTCCTAATGAGACGATGGATGGTGTCCTGGAGGATCTCTGGGGGCTAGCCTGTAGAGGTCTCTCCAAGCAGTGTAGTTTGAACCCTAAATGAAAGAGACACTATACACAGATTTTAAGACAGTTTCTAGCTTGATAACATTAAGGCACAAATAAGCTATGTTGTAAACCCCTAATATAATATTGCACAGGAAGCAGTACTCATGAATAGAATGTTGGCTTTAGTTTCATGTTTATATGATGGAGAAAATTAAATTTCTTTGTCAGTTAAAAGACCAAGAGAAACACTTGTTTGTCTTTACTAATATGACAAGACCTGACCTGTTTGTCAGCGTGTTCCTTCTTTTGGCTGGTAATGAAATGTCATATGACCTTATTCGCTCAGTGAAAGCACCATCTTCCAACTCTGATGTTCTGGAAATTAAATTGTTAGGGGTTGAGAACGTCTTGACATTGTGCACTCCTTGTTTGCACTCCTTGAGTCATTAGCTTTGATGAACACGACTCTGATCAACCCAGATACAGTATACAGGCATCATTGGCATCATCATTAAATTTCTTTAATTCATTAACATAATTTGCCAACAAAGATCATTCTGTGAGGCTTTCTTTTTTCCTTTCTTAATTTAAAGCTCATTTGAATGTGGACACACTCTGGACTTTAGTTTGGGGATGTTCACAGGCCCCTTCATTAGGCAGTCTGCTCGAGTATGTTTATTTCCCACTTCAGGAACAGGAAATCCATGTGTAGTTGCAGTGGGATTATCAGCAGAGTGCAGCTTTCTCCAAAAGCCTAATAACGACACACTTTTCTCTAGTCAATGTGCTGCCAAACAACACCTCTTGGGGTGGGCTCTCCTTGTGTTTCAAGATATGAGGTCAGTAAACATGAGGTCATGATCAGAGGCAACAGTACAGAGAGAGAGGACATGGAACAAACAGTGCAGAGGAATGGGGAGTATTCTCTTTAGAATTCTGAAGAAGGATGCAGGTTGAAAAAGACTGAATGGAAGGCCTTGGGATGATCAGACCAAAACGGGAGGTCGCTTGTTTAAAACAGGAGCTGTTCCAATCCTTCGGGGCAACATATGTCCAAGAAAGAAGTAAAGGGATAAGGAAAGAGAGGACAGAAAGAAAGTGCCCTAACAGTTAAAGATTTCTTGTTCAGTCCCTTGGGCTTCTGCTCAGCAGGCGCTGCATTGAATACCCTCACGCTGTATTAGCTGTAGTGCCTTTCTGTCCATTTGAGATGCTGTCTTTGAAAAAGGTTCAAAGAAGATCTTGATGGCAGGCAGAGTGTACGAGAGGGGTTTTTAAAGGGAGCAAAGGTTTTACCATGAAATGCTCTCACAATTCAACCCAGAGTTTTAAATCTTTTGTCATATTGAAAACATTCGAGATTTGCAAGCAACATTTAACCAAAGATGGGCTTTGTGTCTAAGATCTATATGACAGCTGGCTTCTAACAAACTAAATTTCAGTGTAGGGCCTGCTCTTTGTATAAAGATGCATTTGTCTATTTGTAGTGATTACATTTTCTAGCACTGCAATTCACATGCTAAGCATCACGCTCAGTATGTGAATCACAGCTCATTATTTGATAGAGAGAGGCAGAGCTGTGTATTAGTAGATACGTAAATTAGATTTACTCAAATCTCATTTAGTTCAAAGGAATTCTATGACTTTTCTACTGAGAATTATTTATTAAGATGTCTGGACACACTGATCAAGCATGACATTATGACCACTTGCCTAATATTGTGTTGGTTTCCCTGTTGCTACCAAAACAGCCCTGACCCATAAAGGTATTTACTCCACTAGACCCCTGAAGGTGTGCTGTGGTCTCTTCACCAAGATGTTAGCAACAGTACCTTTAAGTCCTGTAAGTTGTGAGGTGGGGCCTCTGTGAATTGGACATGTTTGCCCAGCACATCCTACAGATGCTTGATTGGATTAAGAGTTGGGGAATTTAGAGGCCAAGTCAACACCTCAAACTCATTGTTGTGGTCTTCAAGCCATTCCTGGACAATTTTTGCTTTGGTGTAGGGTGCATTATCCTTCTGGAAGAGGCCACAGTCATCAGGGAATACTGTTTCTATGAAAGGGTGTTTATGGTCTGCAAGAATGCTTAGGTAGGTAATACGTGTAAAAGTAGATTTCACATGGATGGCAGAACCCGAGGTTTCTCAGCAGAATGTTCTCTAAAGTATCACACTGCTTCTGCCAGCATGCCTTCTAACTGTATTGGAAAATCTTGAAGTACATGTTTTACTGTACCATCTAACACTTGATGTATTTTGAACAGCCTGTATCTGTAAAATTATTTCTGTATGCACTGTAGTCTCAGTTCCTCTTTCCATTTTTCTTTGAACAAAGACACAAAAGCCACTTCCCTCTTTCTCTCCAAATAACCAGCTGTCACCCCTTATGCGAGCAGAACTGCTTCGGAGAATATCACCCAGAATCACCCTCTGTTGTGAGCTGCTCTCCTTGCGCGAGAGAATAAACTTATGCACCCAAAGAATCTTGTCTCATCCTTAATTGATAAGAAAATTCCACTACATTCCCATAGTGCATCTTGGTGGCAAGATGACCCACCCATGACCCTGTTACTGGATTACCACTCTTTCTTCCTTGGACCACTTTTGATAGATTCTGATCACTTCACACTGGGAACATCCTACACTTTGGCTGATGTCAGACTCGCTCAAATCCTTTGACTTACCCATTCTTCCTGCTTCTATGCCAATGGTCACTGGGGGTGGGGGTGATGGGTTTTGAACAGAATGCATTGTCGTTTTCCAGTTGTGGCCAACATTGAAGTTTTTGTGGAACTTGGCCTCTGACCTTTACAGTTGGCAAGATTCAAACTGTCCAAGTTTTTTAGCAGATGTTTTTATGGTATAAATTTGAACGTCCTGAAATTTGAAGTTTTTGTGGAACAGCGCCAAGGCAAAAAGTCAGATTTTTTCTTCGAAGCAGCTGAGCTAAAAATGAAGCTAATGTGGAAGTGCCCTTAAACCTGCTTTCTATCTGAAGACCACCAGATGGCACTAGCTGTGGTTGCAGAAAGACTTCAAGTTATCTAGATGTCCACAACAGCTCTCTGTCCTGACCTCTCTGAACGCTTTGCTGCTAAATTTACGAGCTCATTCACTCATTTTGGCTCACACTGAATAAAGGTTTAAGTCTGTTTTATAAATCTTGTTAACGCTACGTGTCAATTGGAGGATTATCTTTGCTATGAAACTGCATGCTCATTGGCTAATGGTTTGTGCAGTATCAGTCAGACCTGATGGTACTCATCACATCCTTTTTTTCTGACAAGCAAGGCAAGGGTGGAAATACTCATCTCAAGCGTTCCAATGGGTGATGTCACGGTAGCTGTATTCATCTTTTATACTGTTTACGGACTGGAAGGAGGCAGAAATATGGAATTAAATTTATGTCAAGCTGGGCTCCCTTCAGAAACGCACCTGCCAGTAGCTCTAAAGCTTAAAGTTGACCTTTTATGCTATTTCCCAGCTCTGTATTTCTATACTTGAACTCTTCCAATAATCCTTATTTATCATATACTGGTCCTTTGCACAACCCCTCACTGGAGGCACTCACTGTCTGAAACAAACCAGGTTTTATCTCTCTGTCTCTGTCTCTCTGTAATGGTAACCTCACTTTAAGGCAGTTTTCATCTGATTGGCTTCTCCTTGCTTACAAAAGGTTTGAATGGCAGGTGGGTGGGGCATCTGTGCTCACAGCTGCATGCCTGTGTTGACCGTATTAAGGATAACCTCTCTTTGAAATCTTAGGCCAAATGTAGAAATGCTGTCTGAAACAAATCATTTAGAGCAGTCTGAATGCTGACCTTTTGGCTCAAAGAGATTACTTGTACGTGCACTGACCTCATTATTTAAAACTTTGGCCGTGTTTTCTATGATCATTCACTCTGGTAACAAGTATCTAGTGTATATACCATAGAAAATGAGCATAAAAGTTTTGACAAGAAACCATTCAGGATATGCACAGTCAGTTTTTAAACCTTGGAAAAAGCTAGATTTGCTTTCAGCCTTTTAGCTAGGCTAGACTGAGATCTTCCTGGGGCTGCTAGAAAAATGTGTGCTCATTTTGATTGGTTAAACCCCATCGCTTTGTCCTTAGTTGTATGTATAGTGTCTATTGGGCAGTATGTATAAAATATATCTGTGTGTACCAAGTCATAAAATGCCATGATATTTAGCCTGCTAACAAGCAGTGATTCAAAATGCCAAGTGTCTCCCTGCTCTCTGCTGCGTAAATGAAGGGCGTACCAAGAGTGAGTTTTTCAGCTCACGGGGTGGGACGTCTGCCTCCATAAGTCTGCTGTGACATAAGGCTGAGAGCATGTTGAGTACCTTGATACTTGACTCTAAAAAAAGCCAGCCCACATCCACTTACCCCCTTCCCGAAGTCCGTCCTATTTTTTACGAAGGGGACCTTCTAAAATAAAATCAGCTGTCACTGGATGCCTGGGCCTCACTGAGCTGGGGAATGCACTGCTGGAGCTGGTCTCCAAGCTTCACTGTCTGTCTCTGCCCAGGATTTGCTTTCTGTGCTGGTTTAAGTCTGTGTAACTAAAACGGTTTGATTTTCTTGAAGTTCCAACGCCCCTTTCACTTCCATTGGATTCTATTGTTGTTTCATTTAAAAGCAACCTACAGAAGGTAAGCAATATAAGAAGACTATGGGCATGTCAAGGCTGGCTCTTGCACCAACAAAAACCCACTGTCTGCACAGCAGCACAGCTCTTTGAAAGTGATTTTCCACTGGAGCGTGAGTGGAAGGAGACAGATTGGAAATGTTAGATGGCATTTTAGCTGATAATGAAACAGTTTGATATAGCCGGGCTGCTCAGACATGAGACGTCTTTGGTGTAAAATCAGGAATAAGATGAAGCAGAGGGGCTCTTTTGTGCTCAGGTGACTGGAGCGTCACAAAGAATGAGATGAGACATTGTATGTTTCCGTAATTCCACTAGGATTTGTGCTTTCCCATAAAACATGCATGGGCCCTTCCTGTTTCCACCAGACGTAACCAGCAGCAGTCTGATCTGGAATATTCTAAAAGCGTAACAAATCGGAGACAAATTGCTTAGCCTGGCATAAGGAAAGACTCGAGGGTAATCCAGTCTCCTTTTAAAGAAGATATTTTGATAGATTTGACAGCTTAATTATTGTGCCTGTTTTGCTTTTGTCGGTGAGGAAGAAATCGCCCTCCATGGCTGACATTTCAATTAGTGTAGCTCATTTTGACTCTCCTGTCGAACCTCACCAGGCAAGTGCTCTGGTCAGTAAGTACTGAACAGAAAATTGGGTGGCTTAAAGCTTCAGTTGTGAGGAGAGGGCAGAGAAGGGGGTGACACTGCTGTGATTAGGGGGTGGCCTTGGCCCAACACAGGTCTGTGGTCCCTGATTTCACTTCGAGCTATGAAGCCATGCCGTCTTATCTAAGACCCTTAAACACCGAATTTACTCTCCTGTTCTTTTTCTTTCTCCCGTGATGCTTCCCTCACTAACACCCTCCCTCATCTCCTTTCACCTCTAGCCAGCCCGTGGTTGCTTTAGAAAAGGCAGTGACAGACAGTCACTGGCCCTCAGCTCGGCTCAGTATTGTCACTGGGTCATGAATACCGCCGGCAGCATGGTCTCAACTTTACCTTTTTCTTCTTCTAGTGCCCCCAAGGTGGTTGCATCGCTTGTGCTGCCGCTGTGGCATTGACAAGATAAGAAGCTAATAATATTCAGTGTGGGGGGTAAATATGCCTCTAAGCAGCCATCAAAAATTACGCAGGTTAGAAGACTAAGCCTTTGAAGACATTTGTTCTGACATCAATACCACACTGTAAACAGAGACTCGGTCCTCATTATGCTGGGACGTCTTAAGCAATAAAAGAGTGTTTGAAAACTGATATTAATGCTAATTAAACATCCACTGGTGCCACTGTCAATTAGTGGCAGCATGGGGAGCCCGTTAAATGACTTCAAATATTTGAATAGGTCTTAAGGGAAGTTTGTATAATTTCAAGAATTTACCTTACTTACACGTGTGCACCCCCACAGACACTCACCCCCCCCCCTTTAAAGCTCAGTGTAACAGGGAAACAGGACACTGCAGACAAAGTTAACTATTAAAGGGCTGGAGGTTGTTTTTTTGTTTGTTTCCCTTCCAGTCGGCGCTCCACCCTTTGGAGCCTGCTTACCTCACCTTCATTTGACAGCTCTGCAGACGGGATACCCTTCTCAAAAGCCAGAGATATCCAGTGCGCTGTTGTCACTGCTCTCAGGCATCAAAACCATCGTGTCTCTGCCTCGCTGACAATCCCAGACCATGACGTGAGCATTTGTCTCTGGTGATAAATGAGGACATTATCCTTGTGTTTCTGTCATCAAGCTGGCATTCAGTAACACTGCAGCCTCAGGTGGAGGATTTCTGACCCATATTTATGGGAGGTAACAGGTTTATTTTCAGATGCGGCTGTTTGGGCAGCTTATTTTCCCCCACACACACACACTGATGGGTTACTGGTGGCACTAACATGCCACACATAACAGAAAGCTAAAACTGGTAGGATGAGGAGAGCATGCTTTTGTCACATGGCGTTTGAATTAAAGCTTGGTCACGTCAGTATGTGGGACAGCAAAATTCATCCATGTGTCTTTGCAACCCGTTCTCACTTTGAACTTAAAGTTATAATTTTGCCTCTGTACACCGCCACAGTGGATTTTAATAATTGAGATGTGATTGAAGTGCAGAGTTTTAGTTTTAATTTAAGGTATTTAACAAAAGCATTTCAGGAGTTGTTTAGGAATTAGTCATTTTTATACATAGTCCCCCATTTTCAGATGCTCCAAAGTAATTGGACAATTGATTGAAAAGCAGTTTCATGGCCAGGTGAGGCCTGCTTCTTTGTTATCTCATAACAAATTTGACAGGTCTGGAGTTGGTTCCAAATGTTAAACTTGGATTTGCTAGCTGGTTGAGTTCTAGTGAATGAAATGAGGTCCAAAGAGAAAGAAAGAAAGAGAGCAAAAACTTTAGGAGTGGCTAAATATACAATGGTACATTCTTTAAAGGAAGGAATGCACTGAGCAGCTCAGCAGCACCAAAAGGCCTGGATGATCACTGAAGACCTGGATGACTGGTTAAGAAGCACACTTCATGATATTTATCCAGGGAGGAGGTAGGTGTCAAAATCTACAATAAAGAGATGCCTCCATGAATGCAGAAGGTTTACAACAAGGTGTAACCCACTGGGAATATTCAAGAAGGCCAGGTTAGACTTTGCCAGAAAACATCTGGTTCCAGGAGGGCAGGCAGGCTTTCCGTGGTAAGTGGAGAGGTAGGCAATTCTGACAGTACAGGCCGGGAGACTGATCACCGAAACACAAATCAGGAACAACGTCAGGCACTCAAGAAGGCCTGAGGTCGATTACCACAGAAGTTAGTTGACACTCTGGTGAAAACAGGAGGCTGAAGATGGTCCTTAAATACAAAAGAGATCACCGGGAACGAGCCACAGGTGTGCAGGAGTGCTGCTGGTCAGCCTCCAGCTCCACCCTGCAGAGGAGGAGAAACCAGCCTGCAAGCCTCCTGGATCAAGAGAGACAGAGAGAGAGAGAGAGAGAGAGAGAGAGAGAGACGGCCACAACAACAACACCCAGATCTATGACAGAACCAGGCCACTAGTGTTTATTGATGTGACCGCTGATAGAAGCAGCAGAATGAATTTTGAAGTGCACAGAGCTGCACTCTGCTCAGATTCAGCCAGATGCTGCAAAATTGATCCGACAGTGCTTCACAGTCCAAATGGATAATGACCCAACGCATACTACCCAAAACTTTCTCAAGGCAAAGACATGGTATATTCTCCAGTGGTCAAGTCGGTCACCTGATCTCAGTCATGCTTTTCAGTTATTAAATAGAAAATCAAATGCAGACTCAAATACAAGCTGCAACTGAGGGAGGCTACGGTAGTAGTCTAGCAGAGCAACACAGCATTTGGTGATGTCCATGGCTCCCAGACTTCAGGCAGCAAAAATGCCTGTAGATCATATCATAGTTAAGGCAGTACTTATTGAACCCCTTGAATTGTAATGGCTTTATACTGGGAAACATTTCAGCATTATCTTTCAATGTGCACAGATCTGACTGAGTTCAGCATCTGGCAAATGTGTTCTGCTGGCAGCTCAGTGATGATGAACCCATAAAGGTTGTATAGCAAAGGGTGGAGACGCTTATAAAGCTCAGAACTGGCAATGCATTCTGGGCAGTCGCTGGTGTGTTGTTGTTCACACAAAACCAAAACAAAGACACGCATACATGTCAAACAAGCTAAGAATTATCAATTACTTCAAGTTTATAACGCTGCATACACACTTTTAAAGCATAAAGTGTTATTTGGCATGTAATATTGCACTCTAATAATATCCTTACATGCTGTGCCTTGTAGTTGCATCAAACTGTGAACCATAAAAATAAAAGTCAGTCATACGTGAAGTAGTTTTATGTCACTGATCACGGCACAGGAGTCTCTTTGTTCTCCAGTGATGCCGCTCAGAGACGGCCACAATGACTTCTGTGTAACAATGCTTCCCAATGTAAGCTGTTTTTGCCTAAAACAAAAGCATAAAGATTTTCTTTGCTTTAGCTGTGTTGCAGCACTCCTGCCTGTAACTGTAATTATGTAACCGTTGGTGTGGGACTGAAGTGTAACAACAGCACCCAGTCAGGGTCATACTTTTTCAAAGCTGTTAAAGAAAACCTAAATAATTATGATGTGTGGCATTCTAAAAATGTGCTGGAAAATGCCTCTTGAGCATTCAGGAACATGGAAGATGGTTATTCCTGATGGCAGCCTATCAAAAGAGAGCGCAGAGCTGCAAACAGGCAGCTCATTGAGTTGTCGGTGTGGTTTACTGGTAAATACAGAGATCAAGCTTTAAATTTCTTCATTTGGATGAAATGATGAGTGGAATATATCAGGCCATAAATACAAATGGACATTAGCATGATATGTACTTTACAGAGGGGTATGTACTTGAATCTAATCCATATACTCCTGCATCACCATGGCAACATTTATCCCATCCATCCACCCATCCATCCGTCTATATGCATTTAGGAAGCAGTTACAAAGTAGAACTCCCTGACCTCCACTTTTTGCCAAGTTATACTAGTACACATACATGTTGAGAAACTTAATGGGAATGCACAACCAGGAGCAACATTTCAAAATGTCAAAAGGTCACAGCGTGAGCACATAATAAGGGAGAATAATTTCTGTTTAGGGTCTTCTTCATCCCATGGTGTTGTTGGCTGAAAACATGCCAAGAGCTAAAAGGTCCAGTGTGGGCGTATTTTGAGCCTTATTGGAGCCTTCTCTGTTGCCTAATGATGCTTTGTAGCACAGAAAAGTCAAATCTAAAATCAATGGGCTCCTCTAATTGGCCATCCACAGGGATGTGCTGTGCAACATGAAGGCTCATGAGGAAGTGCTTTGTGATTGATGAGTATCCCGCTTCTTTTCTGTGTCAGTATTTGATCTGGATCGTTTGACTCTTCTGATTTCCTGGTTGAAATGTCTGCAGTATCTTGAAGTATGTCAGATGTTAAAAACTCAGGGTGTGTTGGACTGAATTTTATTTTATTTGCCAGAAAGCAGCAAAAAGTAGAGCATCAAACACAAACGACACCCACATTTAACGTTTATTGCGGTGTTATTATGTAATATTTTTGAATGGATGCTGTTCTATCTAACAGCTGAATTAAAAAAAAAAAATCTATTCTCTGATTCAGCCTCTTCCAGTGTAGCAGAATTGTCATGTACAAAACTGTCCCTTATGTCCAATTAAACCCCACTCTCTGTCGCAGCCATCACTGATGTGCCAGAAAAGTAATGAGTAGGTGTAAATTTACTGCAGATCTCTCGAGGAGACATATCTAGCAATGGTATGAACTCCAGTCTGGCTTACAGGCAATAAAAGAGGCTATCCACATCTTAATGGTTAATATCGTTGTGTGTGTGTAGCTGCAGGCAGCGCAGGTAGACGTCCCAAGGAGAGGGCCCTGAGCGCTGAGGACCACGAGGCCGAGTCGGTGTCGGTGAAAGAGCGGCTGGCGATGTATCAGGCTGCAGTGTCCAAGAAAGAAAGCAGCAGCTCCTCCTCTGCAGTGGTAAGATGATACTTCTGCATGCACCTAGCAAAGGATGGAGGTGAGGAGGTGCAGGCATCCACAGAAACAGTAGACGATCACCCACAGGAAATCCACCGCCCTGCTTGTGTTCAATCCATTACAGGATAAGTCAAACAAAACAAACAAACAAACAAAAAAGAGCTTATAAAATATAACACATTGGTAAAGATCCGAGGTGTGGGTTTCAACCTTTTTGACTTGTGGCCGCTAATGCTGGATGGAGGCAAGGATTTAAATGTAAATTTAAATGTTCTTATATAATAATGCTTTTCACGGTACTCAAAGCACTTTACAATTCTGTGCACAATTCATTCACACCTGGTGGTGGTAAGCTACTAATGTAGGTATGCCCTGGGGCAGTCTGACAGAAGCATAGCAACCACATTCACACTTAGATAATGCGGGGTAAATGTCTTGCCACGGACACAATGACAGCACACGCTCAGACGGGGACTCGAGCCCGCGACCCTCCAGTTGCGAGGTGAGCACCTATCCACTGCACCACAGCCACCCCGAGTACTTGTCCACTCTACTTGAACACTCAGAGCACTTTATACAGCAGGCTTCATTCACACATTCACATCCATTCATCTGTCTACCTTTCTAGCTCAAATTAAGGCATCACTTGGGGTTCTGTATCTTACCCAAGGATTCTTTGGCATGCAGAGCGGAGCACTGACCTTCCGATTAGCAGACGACCTACTCTGCCTCCTGAGCTGCAGCCACCCGCTCTACTGTCAGATTAACACACTCTAGAGTCTTTTAATCTGACATTGTGTCATCTTATTAGAGCAAAGTATTGTGTAGCCTGACCCTGGCATTACAAATTGAAGTACTTAACTGGTCCCCTTGTCACTTCTTCTGGTGTATGATAAACTCACTTTGCTTTCTGCCATATCGAGCCCATTCCATGTGAAATTACAAAATACTGATTTTTTAAGTCATTCTGTAATGTATATACAAAATTAAAAGAGCAAAAGACACAAAACATTAACGGTACATCTGCCTCTTTTCAAATAAGAATATTTATTTTGAAAGCGATAACAGCTACAAACATACAGTTTATCCTAAGAATAATTTATGCTAGAGAAACCACCTAATTTAAATGTTTCTCGTTTGAACAGCTGAAACAGTAAGTCAACAGTTTTCTGTCAAAAGGGACATCAGACACTGAAACAACCTCATCCTCACTGAAGGCTTTGACCTTTAGATTAGTAACCATCCATCTATCCATCCATCCATCCATCCATCCTTTTCTTTGAGGTGGCTGTAGATCACTAAGTCACCAACCTTGCACTAATTGGAAGGTTGGCGGCTCAATTCCTGGCTACTCCGGCCTGCATGCCAAAGTATCCTTGGGCAAGACACTGAACCCCAAGTTGCTCTCTGATGCAACCATCAGAGTATGAATGTGTGTGAATGTTAGCTAGTGCATTTACCTTTTACCATTCTGCTCATCCAGTTCAGGGTCACAGGGAGGCTGGAGCCCATCCCAGCTGTCGCAGGGTGAAAGACAGTGTGTATACCCTGGACAGATCAGCCTTCTATTGCAGGCTTTCATAACAATCTAATAATGTGATCGATAACAGTATTTCAGTCACAGTTTTTCTCCAGGATTAAAATATAAAAGTTATAACATTTACTTTGACCAAATTCTAGAGGAAGAACCAGAATATCAAGATATCAGATGACTTCTTCATCAACCAACATTTAACCAGTGGATTAGGTACAAATTCCAAGGTGGCACACATTTAATTTGTTACTGTACAATGTGACAGGGCAGGAAAAACAAAACAAACTACCATAACAGAATCATTTTAACTGCATCCATGATTTTAAAAGGGGGGTTCAAATGAACCCACACAGCTAGTACATCAACACAAGTTCACACATTATTGCGTCTTTAATTAAACACACAAAAAAATAGGGGAAAAAAAAAAGCAATTCAGAATATCCTTGAGTCATTATTCATCAAAGACTAAAAAGGCTCAGTGCCTTTGAACAGTCGGCATGAACTTCATAATCCCAATAATTCAACTGTGGGAGCAGTTTTGTAAGCCAAGGCCATCACAGGAAGCCTGCTAGGTTTGGAAAACAAAACCATACCTGCTGGAAAATTTCTTCTTTTTAAATTGGTAAAATATGTTCTTCATCTGAAGCACATAATATCCTATCATTACTTCCAAGCATTAAATGTTATCTGCTTTACAATGAAAGAGGAGTTTGAAAGTGCTGCATTAAATCCCTTAATGTTTTCTTTGTTGGGCAGAGTAAGAGTAGAAGCATGGAGGCTTCAGTTTTCTGTTAAAAGCATCATCATCATCTTTTATCTGGAGCCGATAAATAATCAATGTGCAGCATTCATCTGGCCACTCTGGCATGTTTACAGAGGGCAACCAGTCACCCTCTGGTGCCTTGAAACTGCACATGACAAACCAGAGCTTGCAAACTACAAATGCCCACTAATAGAAAAATAACTCAAATAGCTCTATGATGGTGATTTCCATCGCAATAACAGATGCTGGTCAGAGGTCTGCAAAGCAACAAGCCACTCAAGGCTAAGCTTCACAAATTTGGTGCTGTTAATATATCAGTCAATGCTTTTCCAACTGCACTAACATCACTGTAAAGCACTGCCGCAAGTGGCTTGCTGTGTTTTCTAAATGGCTGCAATCATCCTTTAAATAACGGCCGCCACATGAATTCAATGAACCCTCTATATGCTTTTGATAAAACCACTACCAGCATTACTGCGTCCAAACAGCAGCTTCCAACACGACTCACTCAGTGATCCTTTTACACTCCACTGCAGCGATCGCTGCTGTGGCAGCGCTGCAAGCTCTCCAGCCTCAGCTGACTCTCATGCATCTACTGACAGCTGTGTCTGGACGTGCGGGTGCATATGTGGATGTGAGGGGATCGGTAGCGGTGGACACGAAAGGGCGGAGGCTATTTGCCAGATGGAATTTTCATGTTTTTTTTTTGTTTGTTTTTTTGCTTTCTACCTTTTGCACACGTCAACACACAAGTGGCAAAATACTTAAATATAGCAGTTTTTGTTTGACAGTGTTGATTTGTCACATAGCAATACTGACTGTTCAAAATGTCTAAATATATTGAATATATACAAGATATAAAATACAAGATTCTCCAGGAATGTTAGTAAAGTCTATCCATCTACCCACAAAAGAATTGTTTGATGTCGATGAAAATAAACACATTTGCTTTCTTGCTGAGAATGAGACGAGAAGTTTGAAACCCCTCTTATATCTGTGCGGTAAATTCAAAGTGACGACGTGGTTAGCTTAGCATAAAGCCAAAACACAGGGGGAAACATCTAATCTAGCTAATTTAATGCAAAAATGAAAAATAAAGCTTACCAACACATCTAAGGCTCTCTATTTCAGACACATTATCTCATCTGCTGACTCAAACATAATAAAATATGTGATTTTACTTTGGGTTTACGAGCAGGAGTGTTCTTGTCCAGGAGCAGTGATTTTGCCTCGCTATTTCCACCCATGGCATCACTACATGAGTAACGCGTAGACCGTTGGCGAAGCAGATGTCTCGACATTACACTCTGACTATAATACAGGAAAGCAGCAAGAGCAGACATGAGAGGAGCACACAAATGTGTTTTTTGTTGCACCATTCCAATCAGCAAACGTGAAACGCACATGCCTAAGCAAAACGTGTGCTGCAGGTGTCGCCGTTAAAAAGATGAATTTTAGTGCAGCCGCAGGGTGAGTGTGAAAGAACGGGAACTAGAATGAGATGTGAGTCTTTATCGAATTTATAGACATGAGTGTGCGTGTGCGTGTGTGTGTGTGTGTGTGTGTGTGTGCACATTTTCATATTTTGCTGGAGCCAATCCCGGCTGTAATAAATATATCTCTTTATTAGGTACAAATGTACCTAATAAAGTGGCCAGTGAGTGTGCACTGTATATACTAGTGCAGTAACTAGCCAGCATTAGCTATGGTCAGTGGATTGGTGCTGGTGCTTTCAGTTTGAGCACCCGCAGCACTTTCTTACTACAAGCCTCACTCAGCATCTAAAATGGGAATGTTTTAATTCGAGGAGACAGTGTTGAATTCATCACTTGTTTCTCATTCTATCCGTCACTGTAAGGAAGACATATTCAACACGTGAATATGTCTCTAAGCATACTCAGGTGGACGTTATGTGAATGCGAGTCACTATCAGCGAGGCTGTTATGCCCTGTAGTAGTGACCTTAACTCCTCTGCAGGAACCTGCAAATCACACTGTAGCCCTCATTTGCATAAAAGAGGGAAGTTCATGCGTTCAGCATTCTTTGTCTCTCTCCCTCACACAAACACACACACACACACACACACACAAAAACAGCAGCAGAAAACTTGCTCATATATATTGAAATTTCCCAGAAGCTATGTATGCAGAAGCCCACATATAAATGTTTTATTTGGATCGTAATTGACAATCCCAAAAGGAGATTATTGTATCAAATACGAAGAATGCATTCTTGCCCGGATCTCGGAGGGCGAGAACTGTTTTCTCGATACAGATAAGATTTACTCAGCCTTCATCAATCCTCCTCCTTTTCCTTTGCAAAGAAATTGGGCTTTTGTAAGTTTCAGTTTCAAGAATAATTTCTTAGCTCAGTGAAAGATGTTTGTTTAATTTAATTGAATAGTCTGAAACACCGTGTTTTCCACTGGCGTTTCAGTCTCTGCTGCAACATGTACAGTCTAAGCAAAAAGTTCATTTATTCTAACTGGGCACCTGCATGTTTCTCAGGATTACTTAAGGATACATCTGATCTTTACACCCTAGCGAATTCTAAAGGAACGTCAAAGGGAATGTTCATGGCACAGCAGTCGTGTCTTGTCTAAAAGAACACCTACATTGCTGAGGTTTCTGAAATGCCATCGATTTGCCTTTTGTATTAGCATAACACAAACAGAGAGAGCAGAGTTCAGTTCACCAGGGTCAGATCCAGTCTCTTGCCAGCTGGGAAAAGAAGCAGAAAAGACATCATCTAAATGCTTATGGTTTATATGCTATAAAAAACCCTTTTGTTACTTATGAATGTGGCCATTTTCATAAAATAAAGATTATTTTGTATGACAAAAATGCCAATGAAAGTGCATGAAAGTATACACTACAAGTATACAACATAAACGTCTTACTGTACAAAACTTGCATGTCAAACATGGAGCATGTGCGAAGTCGCTCATGTCTTTTCAATGTGGCTATTTAAGCTCTAGCACCTGTACAGCTGGCCTTTCTTGGGTGATTTTTGTCATCTCTTTTCTGCTGATAGATGATGAATGAGTCAGAGGCCTGTTCGCTGCCTGGTGGGCTGGCCAGTGTGAAGAGACAGTTTGAGAACCAGGAGTTTGCCTCATCTTCCTCCCAATCCACCATCACCCAGTTTCACTTCCAGCAGAGATCTGTCCAGGTGAGACTGTAGTCACGGTCTCTGGCTGGAATTAGTCCAGCAACCTTTGGCTTGCTAAATAAATGTGTAAACTGCTACACTCTGGAGTCACAGTTACCTCCTGAAGTCGGTGTGGAAAATCTGAATTGTTAAAGATAGTGCAGAAGGCAGATGAAAGGGGACATTTTTCTTCCTCCAACGTAGAAAACAGTGCTGCTGTCCTCTGTGCTCAAAAGCTTGGAGTAAAGTGAGAAACACGTGAAAGCGACTGGATAATTTAAATTCTTCTGCAGCTTTTTATTGGGAAAACTTTGCCGGTATGGCTGAGGTGTTGCCGTAGGTCGCATCAAAGAGGGCACCTTCAACTTTGCTTGTCCATGTGACTCTGTCATCCAGTGCGTGAGGAAAATGCCAAAACGTGTTACTAGCAGCCTGGGACAGGGGCCGGATCTCAGCGAAGTAAGGTCAATTCCGGCCCTTCATGCATTTTCCCCATCTGCTCATTCAGCCGCGGAAGCAGAAGCAGAGTGGATTCATCAAGAGGACCTTGGTGAATGCTAAATTTTACATAACCGTACATGAAGGGAAATGTCTGACTGTTTGATTGAGTGGTTTTCCCTTTGCTTCTCTGCAGCACAGTGAGAACCGCTTTCCCCTAAAGTGTTTTTTTTCTCCCTACAGGTGTAATATCGAACCACTGTTTTGCATCAGGAAAGATAGCATTATGACATAAGTGCTTTTAGAAGCACAGCACCCCCCACCTTCCATGTATCTTTCATGTTAACAGCAGAGGATACAAGCTCAAATATCACACATTTCTTTCATCTCCTTCAAATTGCATGAATCTCAGTGGAGGAAATGGCTGATGTAGTTTTAGACAGTTTTTGTAATCCATTGCTTTCTCTCCGACTCTGAAATCCTCCTTTGGCAGCATTCAAACTTAGCAGCTCCCTGGGAAGCAGCATAGTAATGGAAAAACATTTGTTACCGGCCACAGAGGGGTTTTATTAACCTTTTTCATGCTATAAAAATGACTTCTGTCCCGCTGTTTTGTACAGCTCGCAGTCATGATGCGATTAAAAAACTCTTTCTTAGTGTGCATGAGCATTTTTCAGCTATCTGAGTGTGATTATATGAGCACATGTCTTGGCACGGTGAAAGAAGTTTGGCACGTTCACATTCCCATTCCTCTGTTTGACAGGAGATGTCAAGCTCCTCTGAGGTGACAGCGAGAAGCAGTGCCAGAGACGCCACCGCCACCGCAACGCTCTCTCGAGAAGAGGTATTTGCCATGTGATGTAGGGTGGCATCTTACGTGTAACACACATAGTCCTTACTATTATTTCTTAAGTATATGAGCCCTATGTAGAAAATTAGCCTCACATTAACCCGTTTGCATCGCACCGATTGAAAACAGTCCAAGGCGTCAGTACGGCTGTGAATGATTTGCCACCATTTTTTCACAGGTGATGCACAATCAAAGAGTCCACCATAATGATGTGGCTGCCAGTTACGGGAACCATTACAATGAAACAGGTTATTCTGCTCATGCCTTTTATATTGTAATTTGCAGGTTTTTATCACAGCACTCCTTATGTTCTGCATATTAATGATTGTTCTCAATACGGGCTGAATAAGGGATGAGCTATGAAAATGAGTTGGAGCGCTGATAATTTTATATTCAGTGCATAGCAGCAAATCTAATCAGGGCAAAGTCAGGAAAGTAAAATATTGGGAAGTGGAAATTGGGCAATCAACACTGCACAGTTTCAGAAAACTACTCGGGTTTTTAATGAAATGATTTATTTCTTTTTCCAATCCCCCGAGCTTCCTCACTATGAATGACTTAATGAGGCAGCCCTTCTTGTGTCTAATTCAGTTATGCTTGTCAGAGGAGAGGACCTACCAAAGGTTTCCACTCAGGCTTTGAAGCAGCAGTATGAAAAAACGATTGAGGAAGCTGCACCAGCCAAGGAAATTAAGGTAATGATGCTGTCTGTTTATCGAAATAGATGATAGTTTGGGTTGTTTATTAGGTAACGGTATGAGGATATGGCCACATCATGAAATCATCAAAAGGAAATTGTGCATGCCATGAGTTGATGGAGAATAAATTGGATTGGATAAAAGACCTCATGTCATTACACAGCTAAAGTCTGACACTTTTTCTCACTGTTAAGGAGAAAGCCCATACTAAAAACAAGCACTCGAATTACTGCCTGCAGTTCAGTGAATATTTCAATCAAGTCGGTAATGAGGAACATACATAACTGAAGATGTTTTGATTGTTTGACAGATATGAGATATGTCTGTATTTGTGCATTTACATCAAAATTAGAGTTATTGGCTTCTAGCTTTAACGGCACAAATGAAATTTCCCAATAATTTTTATTTGAGGTTGAAAGATGAACATTTTTTAATTTACCCTCAGCTTCAAAGCGGGTCTTTTCTGTGCCTTTCATGCCACAAAATCAACATTTTTCTAAATGCAGCTCTAACCTCACTGTCCCTCTCTTTGTACTCAAAACTCCTTGTGAATCACAGGTTGATGTGGATTTGAACCAGTATCAGTGGGCACCAGTAAACCAGTCCTCTAACACTTCAGCTATGACAAGATATGAGACTTCTTCCACTGTAAAGACTGCTACTGCTTCATCAGTAGCATCTGCCTCAGCAGCGGCTTCTGAGGCGACAGACCATTTCCCTCTCCCACCCGCAAACCTGCTGCAGGTATCACGAGAAATCCCCGACCACATTGTCTCTTCCCAGCCTCAGGAGCCTGCATCTCAACATAAGTACACTATTAATAGGGAAGAGTACTTTAAACACAAGAACATGGCTGAACTAAAGCGCCTCTACAAACACATACACCCAGAGGTGCGCAAAAACCTCGAAGCCGACATTTTCAGTCAGCTCAGCGAAGCAGAAAAGGCTGAACTGGAGAGCAAGGAAGGGGTGGGTGACGTCCAGCAGGCATGCTATATGTTTGAAAATGATGGCAACATCTCTAGTAAGTGTTCAAGTCCTGACAGGGAATACCTGGATTGGGATGAGATCCTTAAAGGTGAAGTGCAATCCATGCGCTGGATGTTTGAAAACAAGCCTCTAGATACGATTAAAGATGAAACCCCCGATGAGAATGAGGTGAAGAATATTTCCCAGCAGGAAATCATTGCTGGCAAAGATGTTAGATACACAGCTTGGATGTTTGAGACGCAGCCTATGGACGCTCTGGGGGCAGAAACACCTGATGCGACTGAGCGCTCGGAAAAACAGACTGATCTCGCCAGAGGCGATGTCCGCACAGCGACCTGGCTGTTTGAAACGCAACCACTCGATTATCTGAATAAGATCTACCAAGATTTCGAGCAGGAAACCAATGTTTGTGTGAGCAAAGACATCACTGGTGGAGATGTCAAAACCGCCAGGTATCTGTTTGAGACCCAGCATCTGGATTGTTTAGGTAAAACAGAAACCATCGAGGAGAGTCACTTCCTCAACCTGAAGTCTGAGCTGGAAGAAATAAAAGGGAATGTGAAGACAACTACCCGCATGTTTGAGACACTGCCCATGTGTGTCATCAGGGGGGATTCAGGAGAGATGCTGGAAATCACCACCATCCGCAGAGAGGAGACGGAAAAAGGAGATGTGAAGACATCACGCTGGATGTTTGAAACCCAGCCTCTGGATATAATCAACAAAGACCCTGCAGAGGTAAAGCTTATATGTGGGATTTCCATGGAGGACAATGCTCAAGGTGGTGTGAACAAAGGTAGATGGCTTTTTGAAACAAAAACTCTCGACACCATCAAGGATGAAGAATGGGAGAGTTCCAGGAAGCAAAAGGAAGAAATAATTGGAGCTGATGTAAGGAAGCACTGTCTTGTTTTTGAGACTCAGCCAATGGATACTCTGAAAGACAATGCCAATGCTCGGCCTTCCCCCGGTGAGGAGATTGTAGGAGGTGATGTTCAATCAGCCAAGCATCTTTTTGAAACAGTACCAATGGAAAACCTGAAAGAGCTGCTTGAAGTGGGAAAACTCAAGAAAACAGTGGCTTCAGAAGAAGAAAAGGGTGACGTGAGGCATCAAAAGTGGGTGTTTGAAAGTCAGCCCTTAGAGAATATAAGGGAGGAGAAGAAGGAGATTACAAGAACTGTGAATATTGAAGCACTCGACAAAGGGGATGTGGCAAACTACAAAGAAAGGTTTGAAAGCATGGATTTAAGCAAATGCGAGGGAATGCAGAAAATTCAAGTCGAAGGTGTCACAAGTGGCTTTGTCAAGTCCAACAGAGTTCTTTTTGAATCTACCCCATTGTATGCTATGCAAGACAGCTCTGGCCATTACCATGAGGTGAGGACTGTGAGGCGTGAGGAGATTGTGAAAGGAGACGTGCGCAGCTGCAGATGGATGTTTGAGACGCGTCCTATTGATGAATTTGATGAAAGCATCAGTAAGTTTCAGATCATAAAAGGCATATCTAAACAGGAAATTCAGTCAGGGGATGTCAAAACAGCCAAGTGGTTGTTTGAAACCCAAGCACTCGACACCATTAAATTGTTCAGTAATTCCGAGAATGAAGAACAGAAATCTAACGAGTGCATTCAGATTGAGAAAGGAGACGTGAAGACTTGTAGGTGGCTCTTTGAAACTCAGCCGATGGATGTTCTGTATGAAAGGGTGGAAAAGAGTGAGTCTGATGTGGAAGAAGTGCAAAAAGGTGACGTGAAAACATGCACTTGGCTCTTTGAGACGCAGACACTTGATAACATACGAGATCATTCGGAGTCAGAGACCATTCTGAAGACCTGCACCGTAAATCAGGAGGACATTCACGGGAAAGACGTGCGACTGGCTCGCTTTCTCTTTGAAACTGAGAATCTAGAAAACATCACAGGCGAGGACAGCAGTTCTTTCAGGAGGGTCACGGAAATTGACATCCAATCAGGTGATGTTTCGAGGATGAAGTACATCTTTGAGAACTGTTCCTCTGACATCATGAGCTCCACCTCTGAGGAGACGATGCAGAAACTGAAGGTGCAGCAAGCTCAGGACATCCAGAGGGGAAATGTGGTCAACTGCGCTTGGAAGTTCGAGAACCAGCCAATTGATGCAATCCGTGAGGACAGCGCTGAGGCGAGGGAAGTTCGCACTGTGACTGATGTTCAGGGAGGTGACGTCAACAAAGGCCGTTTCATTTTTGAGACGTTCTCTCTCGATCAAATTAAAGAGGAGTCCACTGAGACTGACATTTCAAAACTCACTAGTATCTTTAGAGGTGAAATAGAGAAGGGAGATGTGAAAAATTACACCATGATGTTTGAAACCCAACCTCTGTATGCCATCCGTGACAAGGAGGGCCATTATCATGAAGTAACTACGGTTACTAAAGAAGAAATCATGAGAGGCGATGTGGTGGGGGCCCGATGGCTGTTTGAGACAAAACCTCTGGATTCGATTAGAGATTCAGAGGAGGTGTACGTTATCAAAGCTGTGACTGAGGAAGGTATCAACAAAGGCGACGTCAGCTCTGCCAGGTGGAGGTTTGAAACGCAACCTCTGGATGAAATTACGGAGGAGATAAAAGTGAGGTCAAAGACAGTCGCGGATATCCAAGGTGGCGATGTGAAGAAAAACAAGCAACGGTTTGAGACCGATGAGACGTCTCAACAGTACATCAGAACTGTTAGTGTGAGTGAAATCCAAAAAGGCGACGTCAGAGCTGCCACGTGGATGTTTGAAACCCGCACGATTGATGAGATACGCGGCGATGTCGCCGAGTACGGCGGCATGGAGAGAGTGATAAAAGAGGAAGTAATGAAAGGGGATGTCAAACAGTCAGTGTGGCTCTTTGAGAAGCAGCCACTTGATAGAATCAAAGAGAGTGATGGCACAGATCTTGTTGTGACAAAGGAGGAAATCCCACAGGCTGATGTGAAGACAACAACATGGCTATTTGAAACCACTCCATTTCATGAATTCAACAACAGCAATGTGGAAAAGACAGAGATATTTGGTAAAAGTATCAAAGAGACACTTGAGGAACTTTATTCCCAGAAAATGGTGGACTCACAGGGTATTCTTATCGAAGCAGATGAGATTGGCGATGTCCGCATGGCAAAGTATAAACTCATGAACCAGGAGGCTCCTCAGATCCAAAAAGAAGAGATAATTAGAGGGGATCTGAGCAACATAATGATGAACCTCCTGAACCGCAGGGAGACCACTGAAAGGGTTATAACTATCGACAAGGAGGAGCGTGGCGACATCAGCACCACTGTGAAGCAGCTATTCAGCCAGGAAAGGGGAATCAATGTGGAGAAAGAGGAAATTATCCATGGTGACATTCAAGAAGCCATGAACAATCTGCTCAAGAGGGAAGGCTCCTCCAAGCATGGCATCCTGATTCAAGAGGATGAAAGAGGAGACGTTAGGATGACTATCTATTCCCTGTTAAATAAGGGGGAGATAGCTGGCATGGAGAAAGAGGATATCATTCAAGGAAATGTCAGCAAAACTCTCCAACGCCTTCTCTCCAACTCAGATGGAGAAGACTCTAAAAAGATAAAAGTCTTAGACACAGAGAGGGGTAATGTCAGCTTTTACTCCACATGCATTGAGTCTGGCGCTTTGGATTACCTGAAGCAGCTTCAGTTTGAATCAGATGAAAGCCAGGAAAAGGTCCAAAAAGAGCATATCATAGGCGGCGACGTTGAAGAGACCAAATTGTTGCTGCGGAAGAATCAGCAGCTGATTGGTCGCACAGTAACAGAGGATGATATAGTTCCTGGTGATGTGCACAGTATTGTTAAGGTTTTTATGACAGAGCCTACTGTCACATACAGAAACCTAGAGAAAGAGGACATTGTTAAAGGCAACCTCAGTGCAGCTTTGGATTCACTGACCCAAGCCATCAATCAGAAAGTGGTAGTAGAAAAAGAGGAGGTGGTAAAAGCAGACATACCCACCACTTTGAAGTCTCTAGAGGAGGCACAGCATCAAGCTAAAGAAATGGAAAAGCCTGAAATCATCAAGGGAGACATCAGGGGTGCTCTCGAGTCACTGGAAAAATCTGCAGCCACCAAAACCGAAGCAGCTGTTGAAGATTTAGTGCCAGGTGATATTAAAGGGACCCTGAAGTCCCTGGAGGAGGCGAAGCAAGCTGTGAAAGAGGTGGAAAAAGAGGAAATTGTTAAAGGAAATATTCACACAGCCATGCAAAGTTTGCACGAAGCATCGAGCGAGAAAAGGGTTTACCAGCATCAAGTGAGTGAGCAAGGGGATGTCAAAGCCACCATTCAGCTCCTGCTGCAGCCAACAACGTCTCCAAGAATGCAACACAGAGGGAGCATTGAAGGAGACGTGAAAACATCCATTAAATCCCTTTATGAAGACCAGGACACAATGCAGGCAGAAAAGGAAGAGGTTGTAAAAGGTGACGTTCAAGGGGCGATAAAGTGTCTAATGCAAAAAAAAACAGTATTCAAAACCAAAACGTTCATATCCTCCCAAGAAGGCAAACGTGCCCATGGAAAATGCATTAACTCTAAAGCAAGAGAAGCATGAATGCGTACATGAAATTAAGAGGGAGAGTGTAGCAGTCAGTCCAGCCCCTGCTGTGAAAAACCTCTCTCAGAGTGGTGAGTCACAGAGGCACACACAGAGGCAGCATGAAAACAAATCACTGAAAACACAGGTAATTACCCAAGAGGACCACTCTGTTACTGTAGCCAAAGCAGACAATCCTGCAGGGGCCTCTCAGCTGAAGAGCACCAAAGAACAGAAACAGAAAATACAAGCACCGAAGCCTGTTATGATAAAGAACAAACAAATGATTAATAAAGATCAAACAGACGCTAAAACTGCTGATGCGTCTGTGATGAAAGAGGCGCGCAACATATCACAAACGCATATTTCAAAGAAGCAAGTGTGTGAGACAAAGACAGTCAAACAGGTGCATGCTACAGTGACGGAGAGAACCACCGTGGGCCAGCAAAATGTAACAGAGCAGACGTCAACGTCTCAAAAGCAAACAGAAAATAAGGCTCTCACACAAAAGCAGAGCATCAAAAATATGAAGATGGATCTCCATAACCTTGACATGAAAGGGAAAGGTCTGAATAAAAAGGCGGTGAAGCCAGAGATTCACTTCCCCCCTCCTCCCTCCTCACCGCCTCCGCCCTCAGAGTCTGAGCTCTCCCTCCCTCCACCGCCTTCACCGGTGACTGAGAGCCCGACACCCTCTACATCCCGGCCTTCTATGATGAGGCAGGACAGTGACCTCCCACCCCCACCTCCACCGCCTCCTATGGAATGCATAAAGTCTGATCCTGAATTTTTTCCTCCTCCTCCTCCACCCCCTCCACCACCGGCCTCAGTCAGCCCACAGGATTTACTCCCTCCACCGCCCTCACAGCAGGAGCTTAATGCAATGCCGCAGCCTCCCGCAGCAAGGCTAGGGAAGCCCATTAGCAAACCTTTATTCAAAGTGCCCAAGCAACCAGAATCACAGCAGCCCATACATGTAAAGCCCAAATGGCAGAAAAAACAACCAACTCCTCCACTGCCTCCACCTCAACTGTCTCCTGAGCAAGTTAGAGCCGCGTCGACAGTCCAGAAATTAGAAGCTAAAGTTCAGGAGGTGAAACAGGAAACAGCTCAACAAGTTGAAACAAGCAATCAGACTGAATCAACGGCAGTGTCCCAGACAAAATTATCAAGCATTCCTGTTGTTAAATCAGCCCAAAAGCAAAGCCCGCAGCCACCTAAAAAAGTGTTTGTTCCTCCCATTAAACTGCCTCCATCTCCAGATTCTGATCCAGCCCCCAAACCCAGACCTTATGCTCGCAAATTTAAGACCCCGCTCATGTTTGCGGAGGAAAGGTACCGGCAACAAAGGCTGGAGAAGGAAGAAACGGAGCGGAGTAAAGTGAATACCCCTACTTCTCCCACAAGCTCTCCCCCATTTGCTGCTAATGCTCAGCGTCCTGCAGCGGAAAACACTGAGAAAAAAGTGGGCATCGAAGTGACAAAGGAAAAGGCTGAAGAAGCTAAGATTGTTTCCCAAGAAGGAATAATGGCGCAGGACACACCTTCTAAGAAAGTCCCTTCCCAGATCCCTTTGAGCAAACCTTTGATCTCAGTGGTGAATAAGAAATCAACTTCTGGAACTTCAAATGTTTCCAGCGAGCAAGCCTCAGAAAAAAACCTGGCTTCAGCCCGAGTTGATAAAAAGGGTCAAACTGCATCCAAGAATCAGGCTGGTTCTGTCTCTCAGGCTCACCATGAGATCCCAGATAATGAAGTCCAGTCATGCTCGAGCATGGTCACTTTCTCCGTCACGGAGCAGCAGCAGCAGCAGTTTATTAAGAAATCCAGCAGCAGGTCTGTCAGTGCCACACAGCGTGCAGCCCACGAAAATGTAAATCTTCAAGGCCAGGCTGCGGTCACATTGAAAGCTGAAGATGTAAAGAATATTAATGTGCCTCTGACACAGGAGGAGAAAATTAGTCCCCCTCAACCCACTAAAATTCCAAAGGTAACTCCAAGTTTCAAGGTAAAAACCTTTAAGATGCCAGTGGAGAAGAAAGAGGAGAAAAGTAACAATTTGGGACAAAAAGAAGCAAAGAAAAGTGAAATGAATTTACAGCAAGAGAAAAGCGAAGCCAACGAGATTCGGGAAGATGACCGGCTGATTTCAGCAAGAACTGAAGTCAAAACAGAAGTGAGAGGAAAAGACACAAAGAGTCAGGTGACCCAATCTGCGAAGGAAGCAGAAGTGGAAGTTCACCTGAGAAAGGGAAAGCAGGTGCAAAAAAATGAGACTGAAGTAAAGCTGTCACCATCAGTTAAGGTCGCTAAGATAACATGTGAAGCAACCCACCAGGGACAAGGCCACGTATCTGTCTCCCACAGTCAGCAGAAGATGAAGACAGAGCAGATTCAAAAATGTGAGGAGGTGGTCGTGACCGAGAGTGTGGTACGGCAAAGCCTTCAGAGGCACGAGGCTGTTCAGGTGCAAAAACAGCAGATGAAGCTACAAGCAGCAGATACAAATACAATGCAGATAATGGCAGGAAAGGCACAAGGTGAGCCTGAGGATGTGTCTGTGAAAGGTGAAGGGAAATTTTCCCACAAAGATGAGGCTTACCATGAAGAAATCACAGATTTAGAGAAATTCACTGTAACTCATAAGCTGCTTGCTCAAATAAAAGAGCTGGAGGGCGCACCAAGCAAAGTAGACTCCAGCACTGTCAGGATGATTATAAGCGAAGTCCCTGACTGGATAATGGGCTCATATGAGACGAAGAATTTAAGTGAAATTGCCAAGCAGCAAAGCAAGAAAAAGTTGAAAGAGATGATGGTTTATGTCAAAAATATAATTCAAGCAAAGCTCACAGTTTTGGAGAAAAACTTGACGGCAGTGGAAAAGGAGGAAAAGGAGGACAAAACAAAACAGCCAGTGCCGCCACCAGTGCCTCCAAAACCAGACAGGAAAGTTTCCAGTGGGGCGACCGCAAAGATATCAAAGATCACCGCCGGCTCGTGCAATTCTGAAACGAAGGTGGTGGAAAAGAAAAAATACCTGCAAGAGGCTCGAATGCATCAGGAGCTGAGTGAAGGAGCCGATCAGAGGGTGTCCTCCCCATTAGCAAGCATCCGCACTCCATCGCCTACTTTTATTAGCATTGAGTCACGAAGAGTTGACTCGCCACTCAGAGTGACTCCTTCTCCTCCATCCTACAGATCAGTGGGGACACCTCCGCCTCCTTGCAAGTCGTACACGCCCACGTCTACCTTTAGCAGGGCCACGCCTTCTCCCACCCTGAGCCGCTCAGAGAAGCTGATGAAGCTGAGAGATACCACCTCGAAGCTTTCCCACGGCGTGACCCTTCCTCCTCCCGTGCCAGTTCCAGAATATTTTGCCACCGAAAAAGAGCGGTCGTCCCCATTTAGCGACAGGGAGACCCTCACTGAGAGAAATGAGCACGGTTTGATGGATGTTGCAGAAATGGTGGATTCCATGATGACAGTAAAGGACAAAAAGTCTTTCTTTGAGGAGGCCCAGAGGGCGGAGGTGAACAAGACATACAGCCGGAAGGATCCGATAGATATCCCTGAGCGGTTGGGCCCTGACAGTGAGGAAACAGCTGAGATTGTGGCCATAGACATTCTTAAAGAGGACCTCCCAAGAGTTGATTTATCAAAGCTCGTAAACAGATTTGAATCTCCGCAACCAAAAGTTTACAGCAGAAAAGAGCCTATTGTAATAGCAGAGAGGCTGGGGAGCGATACGGAGGAGGCAGAGGCAGAACCACACGTGCTGAGAACCGAAGAAATCCCCACACTCAAAGTCAAAGCAATAAAGGATGTGTTTGAGACGGGAGAGCATAGTTCTCAAGCAGCCAGAGAGCTTAGAGAACAAATAGAAAGAAGAGAACCTGGAGCAGACTGCTCTGAGCAGGCAGGTCACTCTGAAGCGACATCAGTCATCGAGCAATTCTGCACCACTGATAACTTTGGAAGTATGGCAAGAGAGATGAGGAGTGAGGTGCATTCTGGGAGCTCCCTGACCCGTGGTAACCCTCCATCCTACGCAGACGTTGTGCGGGGAAGAGTTCCTACAGTTGCCGTGCCCCCGGAGGCCTCCTCCGAGGAGCTGCTGAGAAACTTCCAGCAATCGTGGGCTGAAAGCCAAGGAGTTTTCCAGAACCTGGGTTTCAGTGTCACAGAGCAGAGGACTTCACAGATTATAACGCACCAGCAGCAGACTGTCGTGACGGGTAAACCGAGCTGTGCGGCATGAAGACACTAAACAGGCATGATGGTGTGTTTAACATGCTTTATGATTTTAAGGAATCAGCTGCGCTGTGTGGAAAGATTAGAAGCATTAGGTTTCATACTGTTTTTTTTTTTATCCCATTTTATTTTCTTTTATGTGTTTTTATTTTTTATCTTTTAAAGGTTCCCATTTAAACTACAGTTTTATGCTTTTTAATATTCACAGGTTGCATTTTATTGTTTATCCATGTGTCTGCTGTGTGAAGCCGGCAATGATGCTCACATATTGAACTAATATATCTCCTGCCTGGGTGTGCGGTGCTGTTTTTGTCTGTGACACAACAGAGAGCTGCCTGAAAAGTTATCAAGGAAAAAAAAAATTCCACAGTAACTTTTGACACAGTGAAGTTATTATAATCCAGAGCATTTGAAGTAATTATGAGAGTTACTCAAGTGGTGTTAATTACTGTGTAGTACATTTTTGGAAGCTGTTTTGTGTTGATACGCTTCTTACAGTTGCATATACTCACAAAACAGACTACAACTGAAACATTATTTTTCAGTAAATCCATCCAACCATCCATTTAATGTTACAGTCTTCCTAGAATGAAATCTGTGGTTGTGGCATTTACACTTGTACACACCTTAACATGAAGATGCTGTTAAAGCCACCGACCATTAATATTCTTTCCTTCTTTAATATCACTTGTGACCACAGTGGCCACTGTTCAGTCTTTGAATTCAGGTGCTTTCAATCCCACTGCCACCGGTGTAAAAAATCAAGCACGTTACATTTGAACACATTTCAATGTTTCATTTTTCCATTTCCATCATTTGTTGAAGTCAAAAACATGCATTAATTGTGGAGCTCATAGTCATTTCATATTTGATCTATAGGACAGACAGTTCCCAAATAACCATCAAAATAACCTTTTCTTTAGAACCAAAATTGTCAGCGTACCTCCGTTCTAGGTCACTGGATCAAGTCACTGGAATTTCTCTATTATTTGTTGCTCTTCATCCTCATTTGTTGTGCATTTTTTTCCTTGAAAGTGTCTAGAAATTTGTGAGGAGGTTAAATTAAAATGTTGCTTTCTTTGCAGAAAATTCGAATCCCAGAGTCCGAACTGTGCAGGGCGTGTCGGAAGAGAGTGTACCCCATGGAATCGCTGATCGCGGACAAACAAAACTTCCATAAGAGCTGCTTTCGCTGTGAACACTGCAGAGGCAAACTAAGGTGGCGCTACTCCACACGGCAAATACATTCTTATTCTTTGCCTTATTTTGCCCTGTTTTAACTTGTCTTGTTTATTTCTTTAAAAAAAATAAAATACAGTCTTGGCAACTACGCCTCTCTCCATGGACGAATGTACTGCAAGCCACACTACAAGCAACTGTTCAAGTCCAAGGGAAATTATGATGAGGGATTTGGACAAAAACCACACAAAGAACTTTGGAATAATAAAAACCAGCAGAATTCCGTCATGAAATCACCATCGCCTGAAAAGAAAGTCATGGATTCCAGATATTCCACTGCTCAGACTACATTAGTCACTTGGGATTATGATGCAAGCAAATCAGTGGATGAAAGCAACAAGCCCACGAGCAAGATTTCAGTAGTGTGGCCTCCCCAGGCAGATTCCCCAAAGAAACCCTTCACGATTGAGGAGGAGTTGAAGTTGATTAAGCCACCGTGGCCTCCTAAGGAGGGCTCCGATCAGGAAAACGAGGACCTAAATCAGCCCGTGAGGCGCTCATTAAAAGACACCGATGCTCTTCCAGTTAAAGTGCAAAATGGACTCCAAGAAAATAACAAGGTGCATGAGAGTGCCTGTTTAGAGGCTCCAGCAGAATCCAAGTTTCTGACCACCTCTGTAGCCGTCGCCGAGGAGCCAGCGGGTGTCACTCACACTCGAGAGCGCAAAGAGTCAAACAGCAGCTTGGAGGCTGTGGCACAAAGGGGTTCTGAAATGTACTCTGAAGTGCACCCAGGAGTGGAGGAGAAAGAACAAAGTGAAGAGAATGATGGCGGAGCTGAGGAAAGCATGAAAGTGCCGGAGACGAATGAAGAGGAAAGTGCAGGAATAAGGGAGAGAGTGAAAGTAAATGGACATGACAGGCAGGTAGAAAGTGCAGTGTTTGAGAAGGAAAGCCAGGAGGAGATAGATGTAGGAAATAACGAAAGCAACGGGGAGGCAGTAAAGGTCACATTAATAGGTGAGGAGATGATAGCAGGACAGGCTTTGATTTCAAACTCCAACAATAATAATAATAATTATTATAACCAGGCATTGTTTGACCATGAAATTCTGCTTGAAGGGCTTAATGAGGTTGAGGAGAATAAAAATCAGCCGCAGTCTTTGGCAGATATCGCCGGAGCAACAGATTTCTCGCAGGCCGTTCCCTGTAAAGAATCTAAATGGATGCCAAGTGAAGTGTTGCAGTTGGCACAGAGAGATGATGCCTTTGTGCCAGAGGGTGCCAAATGTTCTGAAGCCACAGATTGCTATTCAGATACAAATTTCTTCACAGAGACGGGCGAGGGAGAGCTGGCTGTCAAACACGAGGCCACCGAGCCAAAGATCAGCACATCGAGCTTCCTGGAGGACATTTTCGCCGGCCTGAGCACCAGCAGCTCCAGCCTGCTAACTGATTTCAAATCTGACATCTTCGGTCAATCTGCCGGGGAGAGGCCTCTGGCGTCGGTGCTGGATGACCTTTTGGATTTCGGGATGGAGCCGAGAGATGCGAGAGGAAAGGATGAGAGGGGTGACGGCCTTGCCGGGGACTACAGCGCAGGAAGGGACGGCACTTCTCTGTGGGCAGAGGGGGATGATGAAGGTCTGACAGTGGAGGAGCAGATCAAGAGGAACAGATGCTACGACAGCGAGGATAGCGACAATGCTTAAATTTGGCCCATTCAGCTAACAAACAGGCAGTGATGACAACGTGTACTTTCATCTGTCCATGGAGAGATGAACAGCTCTGATTTAGCTTCTTTTTTTGGTTTTTTTTGTACTGAGTTTTGAAATCTTCTGCAAATCAATATGTAGTTTTGTTTGATGGAGAGTGGATGCACCTGGTGTGCAGAGGAATGGAGATCTGCCCTTTGTTTATGTTACACTGCATCTATATTTTTGCTGACTGATCTCAATGAAGCTATATTTTTTTTGCAATATGTTTAGCAATTACAAACGGTGTCTTCCTTTAAATGCTCCTCAGCTTCCTTTAAGTGTCTGAATAAAGAGTTTCTCATTTCTCTTTTGTCTTCTGGTTGAAATAAAGCTTCATAAACTTAACAGCACGCGCCTCTTGTAATGACTAATCGCACAGACGAGCAGAAACAGCAGTGAACCGTGTCTGCGTCTCCTTTGTGTGCCCCCCCCAGTGTGACGTGTACCTTACCTGGATAGTGCAGTCCGGCTAAATTTCCTCTGCAAAAGGCATATCGATTTTCACTGATCGAGCAGACCTGCTGAAGCAGTAACAGATTTTCCATTATGTGGCCTTTGTCACCTCTGAAAGAGTTTTTCTGCCTCCTCAGTTACAGTTTGAACATGTGAAGTAATTAGCTGGCAAGCGAATGTACTGCAGTGTTAATTACAGCAGCCAGGAAAAAATAAAAAAAAACAACAACAAACAAACACACAGGACTTTAGGAAAAAGTGATGGCTTCACAAATTCTGTGTGGGTCACACTACATTATGCTGACAGATCCTTTAAGTTGAGGAAGTATTGCTACCGACTCAATAATTCAGCATCCCTTCCTGAAAGGCTGTTTGGCACCTTTTTAATTGGGCTATATTTTTTCAAAGTAACGTTTTCATTGGCAATCCAAAAAGAATGCAGTTTTTCAGATAGGATTTGTGGGCAGCAGGTAATGATAATAATAATAATAATAAAACTCCCAAATGGTATTAAATTATGCAATTAAAACATGTTTATCTATAAGGGTGTTCTGAACTCTTAGCTTAATATATGTGGGCTTACCTTCTCCTGGTTCATGAGCAACTGCCCAGATCCAATCCTTTATTGCTCCGTCTTCTTCGTCTTTTGTCCAGAATGAATTTGTTGCTTGGTTTAGAAATGGGAAAGTGTGAGTATGAGACAGCAGGGAGCTCGTTTTTTTTCCCACTTCAAGCACAAAGGGAATGGAAAGTACAGTATACCAAAGAGAGCACCGACTCCTGATTTTGTCTACAGTAAGTGAAGCTAAGTGGACAGATGAGTATCTTAAAGTTAATCTCAACCCTGAATTGTATAAGTCTCAGTGTTTATTTATTAGCTTATTAAAAGGTTCTTAAGAAAAGGTCATGTACTGTTTAAATATGTCTTGAAATATGGCCAATCTTTCTTAAAGATATTGTTTTCATTAAAATCAGATGTTAAAATGGTGGTGGTGGTGGTGGTGGGGTGTATGCAATACTTCAGGCATCAGTGAAAGCTAGGTGGGTCACCTGTTTTGAATGTTATCAACTGGATAAAATAGGAGTCTCAGGGTGCCTTCATAAATCAGGGCCTCGACTGCTCATCCAGTATCTGTGGGTGTGATTTCTACTGTAATGGGCATTCAAATGATAGCATTCAGAGTGAGTGACAGGAGTCAGGAGTTGATCATGATTTGCTGACTGATGTGAAGGAAAGAGTTTCAGTATTCGTGAGTCCCCGGTTACAGGAACTGTCTGCAGAGTGGAGTTTTTAGCCCTCTGACTGGAGTCGTCCTGGAAGTAGGATGGGACTTAATGTGAGTTTAAAAAAAGAGGGTTAACCCTACCCTTGTTTAAAATTGTTGTACAACCCAACTTAACATGAACACGTGAATTAATTATTTTCTATTGGCACAAGCCATAATATATATTTGATTTCCCACAATAGTCCTTCATCAGAAACACCTGCGAGGCTGCCAGCAAGAAAAATACTCAGCAGCCAATAAAATACTTACAGTTTCTGTGCATCCAATGAGTCTTGCAATTTTACAATATTTATAACACACTACACTGACGGTAAATATTTTGCCTTGTGAAAGCTATAAAAGATCAGGTAAAGGACGGAGGGCAAAATCCACACAGAGTTTGTGGAACTGTGTGTGGAAACGTGCCTGTTTGAAGACCCATAAATAAATGAATAAATATCTGGGAGTGTGATGTCAGAAAGGAGAGATCTTACCCAACATCTGTAGCCTGCTGCTCGTCTCTGCGTGCCAGCAGCATGAGGCTGCGTTAGAATAATCTCACCTTAATCTCTGACCAGACTCGGTCCTGCTGATGTAAACCATGAAGGCAACAGGTTTTGAAGAGGAAGACGAATTAATGATGTATGATATGATTTCTCATTTTTAGCACTTTTGACATTTTATTTAATTTAATTTAATTTTTAAGCTGAGGACAGATCCCGACAGTTCATGCACAAAGACTTTACCTTTGGCTGTCTCAGCTGTTCTAACCTTTTAATGATAAAGCAACAACAGTTGGGGGTGGGGGGGGGGCATTTCAGATCGATGGCTGCTCCAGTTTACAAGCCACAATGATCCGGCACCGCTGTCTTAGTGCTGGAAAGCACAGGGCTTCTTCCGAGGCCTCTTGCAGTCCAAGTCTTGGAGCGTTGGGGCTGTTTGAGCAGCGCATGAAGGACCAAAGACACATAAGGCAGCAGTTGTTTGAATGTTTTGGCTCATCAGTGTGTTTTTAATGAACAGCAGAGTTAAATCCAGCTGGGGACCGTTCTTGCGTGCCATCTCCGCTCATATCAGAATTCTGATATGAGTGGAGGAAAAGATCTTGCTCGTCTTACGATGTCTATATTTCAGCTCCACAAGGAAACCAAAATGGATATTGCACAGAGAGGACAGTAATCCCAAGCTCAGACTCCAAACTGTGGATTTTACTAACCTTTGCAATGCAGTGTTGCACAAAGATGGGATCCCCTTCTCTTTGATTAGGGACCATGTTCCCAAAGCCAGCAAAGGGAGGTGAAGTGATTTAGGACGTTATCTACTTTCTATATACAGCACTACTGTGCAAAGGTCTTCAGCCACCCTTTATTTGCTTGCATTTTGCTGGGAAAAAAAATAGTTGCAGTGCTTTATTGAAACATGTGCAAGCATGCATACCTTTATTCTTCAACACATCCTGAACCCTCTTGGGCATTTCTTTAAGCTGTCCTCAGGAATAGTTCTCCAGGCTTCTTGAACAACATTCCAAAGCTCTTCTTTGGATGTTGGCTGCCTTTTGTTCCATTCACTCTCAAGACTGCTTCTATAATGTTGGGTTCCAGGCTCTGGGGAGGTCAGTCTGTGACTGACAGTGTTCCATTGTATGATTTGACTGTATTGGCTGTAAATGGTATTGATATCTATGGATTCTATCAGTACTTTTCTGTGTTCACAATGTTATCAATTTCAACAAGTTCCCCAACACCACTGACTGAAATGCAGCCCCAAACAGAGTCTCAGTGTTGTACATTTCTCCTCACCTCCTCTCTTTAAAATGCTGACAGTCTGAACCACATCTGAATCAAGTTTGGATTCATCGCTTTATGACAACTGTTGACGCTGATTTTGAGTCCAGTTCTTTCTTTGCTGTTTTCCTTCCTTAAGAATTACGTGTCTCCTACTGCAACCATTTCTTGCGTGTCTTCAGTGAACAGCACATGGCTCACCTGAAGATCATCTCTCAGGTTCTGTGTCAGGTCTTTGCTGGATTTTTTTCCCTGTTTCTTTTGAATATGACTCTCAAATACTGTTCATCTGCTATAGATATTTTTTATAGCCTCCTGAGACCTGAGCTCCTGTTTGCGATGCGTTTTTAATTTCTCCTAGATATTTGTCATTAGATGGACCTGATATGTATATAAACTAAGCTTCCTCTTTGAACAGGAAGTTGTATTTTGTTACATTGTTGTTACATACTTTTGTGACAAAAAATGTCCTCAGATGTGGATGTGGAAGAATGGAATTATTTTATAGCATAACACAACAAAAACAACAGAATTTAACAAAGTATAAAACACTATTGAACAGAATGAAGTATAAGGTGCAGCAAAGCCAAAATGTAACGTCCTCATATGTGGACGCAGGGTTTCGGGAGGATAAGGCTGCCACTTGTTCTTTTGTCCTCACTTGTCCAGTTTCCTCACATTTTTGAAGGAGAAGCTGCACACCATGGCAGGAGACGGCATGTTTTTGGTTAACAGCAGTTTGGGGATTCACCTTACTGGTGTAAAAATGCTATCTTATGCCTCTCAAACTGTGTTATACTCTTATTCTACTCCCTATCAGCCTCTGAGTTTTCCCCCACTTTCTTTTTGGACTTTTTATCTTACCTATTGTTGGATTACACCTTCGCAACTAGACAATACGTACAACTTCGTGGACCTCAGACCCTGAGGGGCCCCAAATGCTACAGTCTTGTGAAATGTGCTTATAGATCATTTGCACCATTTAATTTTAAAAAATGGACTTATGCAGAGGATAAATGGGAACTTTAATGATGATGGGAGGATAAATATTCAGGTCTCCTTAAATGGTCAATCCCGCGATGCCTTTAATGGCAGTTGAATCGAATAAGCAGTCATTCATGTTGAACTCCCCATACAACCTCCCCCCTGCAGCTAATCTGGTATGCATGCTTATTTTTGTCCAGATGCCATCACAGCACAGGCGCTCGCCGTTGCTTCAAAGCCAATCTCCGTTAAACAAAGCGGCATCACCCCGCTCTGCTCTCGCTCTCTGCCCGGCCAGATTGGCCGCCATCCCCCCCCCCTCATCAAGGCGGCCTCTCATTGGACGGTCTCCTCTCCTCCGCTGGCTGCCCCCCCGCCCACCCCTCTCTTCCACCTTCAGGAGCGCAGCGTGCGGCGCCAGACGCCGAGCAGAGGAGGTTTCTGCGCGCTGCGGAGCGGACGGCTCTCAGATTCCAGGACAAGTTGTAAGGACGGGACACGGACAACGACACGGGTGGGTGCTTTGATAAAGGGCCGGAAATGTGGCTTTTCCTTCGCTGTGTGATGTGTCGGCGCATTTGGCTCGTTCCGGGCGCTCCCAGGGATGCTGTGTTTGGAAGTGACATTGAATTAAAGGCTTGCTTAGTCCATCACCTGCAGTTTTGTTTGAGTGCGCTGTCTGACCCTTGTTGTGGCTGTAAATTTTGCTCTCTGCTGTGGCTGTACCTCCCCCCCTCCCCAACCGGCTGGCACCGACGGCAATATTGAGATTTAAACTTGCTACTTAAGGTTTACTTTGATAAATTGCCGTCAGTCTTTTCCATTGAGACGGTCCCAGCTGCTACCTGCTGTGCAGTTAGGAGGAATAACTGTGGTTTTAAGTGCGTGGCATCATTTAAAGAAGTTGGTTCACAGGTGTCGGGCTTATTTGGGTTTATGAGCACCACAGAGCCGGAGAGCGGGGGTAGAGTCAAAATAAATCCAGATAAGTAGATGAGGGCATTGTGCATTTCATAATACTGAGCACTTCATAGCTTGATATCAGATGCAACGGATTTATCTGGCTTCTAATCCATGTCAATTAACATGAACTCAGAAAATCCGTCTGCTCTCCGCTGCATAGCATAAAGGAATGAGTGTCACCACGCTGCGCTTTATCACCCTGTCAGATACCCGCTACATTACACCAAGAAGTCAGAAAATAGAGAGGAGGCATATACCCTTCAATGGCGAGCTGTTCAGTAGAATTTTTTACCTTAATCCGAGGGTCATAACACAATTCTCAGTGTCTGTGCTTGCTGTGAGCAGTGTGCCCAAGCCTCCCCAAAATCCATTCCTACAGATTTACTTTGACAGTTGCTTTGAAATAGAAAGACCACAGATCTCAAATGCATCTCCCTCCCACAGGACTGATCCTCTTTTTTTTTTTCCTTTTTTTTTTTGGAATTACACCACAGCTCCTTGAAGTGCTTACATCAGTACTACTTGACACTGTTAACCGGCGGAGTGTAACAGGAAGGAGCCGACACCGTGTCTTTTGTGGGAGCACAACCTTTACAACGCTGCCCGGGTCGTTAATTCGGTCCGCTCTGCCAGATTCTCTCATTTAAGCCTGTGTACTGGCTGGCGACCAGACACTGGAATTGTGTGAGTGACGAGAAAGTTCCATTTAATTTCAGAAATGTCCCGCGGTCCTACATTTGTCTCCTGTGACACAAAATGCAGCGGTTTAATCTCAATTAGGAAATGACATCTGAAAATGGGTACTGGAGGTCTAGTTTGATAAACTGAAATAGGACTCCTCACTTCTATTCTTCTCCTGTCGAGCCGCTTAAAAACTGATTAAGCTCAGGCTTGATAGAAGTAATTTTTCTGTCACTAAAGCTCTGACAGATGCTCAGACTTCGAAACCGTTTCCAGAATTGTGGGTGTTGAGATCACAGCTGCCAGTCCTTCTAAAAGTCATGATGACATTGATTGTGGATCAATAAATTACTGGTGGAACACTGGAAAGAGCCTCTCTGATTTTCCTCTTTGTACCTTCCCCCGTGAAACTAATGCATTTCACTATCAAACACGTCCTTCTCTAAACACATTATATCTACAAATAGGCTGTTGACATGTGCGCCATTGTAAACCACATCTTACTGGCATCCTGTGAGAGGAAGCCAGTCCCTGGGTGTGCGTCTAATAGGTCTGTTGTAACTAATTTAACCCTCATGTGGAGGTTTTATGTGCAAAGGCATCCTGCTTCTGTGAGTTATCGGACAAATGTGACGCACAGAATCGATCTCTCGAAACATTCTCTGTCAGTCTTCATTTTTCTGCATTCCTGTTTTTATGAATCTGCAAAAAGCCTCCTTAATTGCATCAGATTTTAGTTCTGGAAGGGATTGGAGTTGAATTTATGGAGCAGCAGGGGCCCTCCTGGATGAGATAAACCGCGTATGACATTGATGAATAGCATTTGTATAGAGCACATTAGAAAAGTGTATTACAAACGGGCTTATTAACTCGTTCACAGTTTCAATGCACTTTTACTTTCCTTGTCCACACAATTTAAAGGGAACTCTGTCAGCTTGCGGATTACTGTTTGTTACTGCGTGCAGTGGCATTTTGGTGCCCTCGGGGAACATATTTATTTCAAGTGTGCAGCACGGTTTGTCAAATGTCAGTGCTGTTTTTTTCCCCTCTCTCTCTCTCTGTCTCTGCTTTGGAACCTGCTACTTTATGAAGACCTTTACTTTGAAATGAGCTTTTTTTTTTTTTTGCCGTCATCAACTTCAGTTTGTAGCTTTGCTGTTCACCAGGATTTAGTGTCAAAACACAATCCAGCCTTCATACAGGAAGGAATCTGCATTCCGATACCTCAGCTGAGCCGTGTCAGGAGCTCAACAGTAGTGGATACTTGGGCTAGTTGCTGAGCAGGCTATGTTTACCTACGATTGACATCATTGTGCCCAGCCACATTTTCCCATTGGAAATAGAGACGACTGTGATGCTGAATGCTTTCGCCGAATATTCAAGGCTGAATTTCCCCCCTCTTTTTTTTGCACTTGCACATTAACCCTGCACATTGCTAGACCCTTGCCTTCTTCCTGATGCAGCCAAGCAGCTGCTGTGCTGCTTAAGTGACAGTGACTGTGGCAAAATGCTGAATGTACATAGTGGGATATCTGTAATCTGCAGCGGGATTTATAATGCGATGCCGGCGCACACAGCATGCCATCCATCCGAGCGGCTCAGTGTCAGTCTCACTCTTGCACTTTTATTTACCCTTTCAAGGTGTTCGCTACACTTTAACATAAGCAGTCTACATAATTAAAAGTGCCTTAAACACGCCGTGCAAGTTGATTTCACCAGCCATAACGATGAGTAAATTTACCTATCTGTAGCTAATTAACATTAGGTCTGTGACAACAGAAAGGACTCTGTAGCCTGGTGTCGGGTTAATGAGGTGTCTGTAAATTTATGCAAAGTTAAACAGGGTTTTGTCAAAGAAGCGCGTCTCTATGATTTTTGATCTCGGGAGAAATAATGAGTATGTGGTGTCTTTTTTTTTTTAGTGTTTATTTCCAAACAAGCACACTTCTATACTCTAACCTTAAAGTGTGAAAGGCGCAGCGGTTTTATTGATCTCGTGTGATGCGTTAACTCACACTATGCACTCTAATCTGCCCTTTTGTACAGATCAATGGACTGACCAGAATGTGGAGCTCACACAGGAGTGACAACACCTGTTAGTGCTTTTCTAGTCTTATTGAATGCTCACAGCACTTCATACGGAGAGCCACATTTGCCTTTTTTTTACTCATATTCTCTTTGGAGGAAGCAGGAGTATCCCGAGGAAAGCCGTGCAGCCACAGGGAAGAGAACCTTAACCTCAGTGGCCCCTAGGGCGTTAAATACAGCATGTATGGAATAACCAGTTAAATATGATTTAAGAAAAATTCCCTGAAACTTTGTCTGCCACTTGCTGTTGCTGAATTCCCCTATAGATTTGAATGTCTCTGATATTGCCCAGCCTTACATATGTGTAATACAAACAAAATGATGCTTCATTGTGTTCGAAATTCCTCGGGGCATCTTTGAACAGAGCTCTGAGCAAAATTAGGAAGCCAAAAACACTGACTGACCAAAGAGCCGTCATCAGTGTTTGAGTAATTCCAGTTAAGCTACCAGTGTAATATTTACCTGAAAGATGACGCTTCGGCTCATCTCAACTCTGCGAGGACCAAACCAACAACATTATTCTCTCTGATCAGATTTATTATAGAGGCAGGGTTAATGTGTGATTGCTAGCATTTATACATGAATGTTAGCTTGCAATTCAAAATGCTGAAGTCACAGGTTCAGTTAAAATTATGGTTAAAAAAAAAAAAATCAGTTGGACATTTTTCTTCAGTTGTTCCGCCCTAACTATACTCAATAAATTCAATTTGTTACATATTTTGTACAAAATTGCTGCAGGCCACTGGAGCAGTTGCCCTTGACCTCTTCTTGGAGCAGGCCAAACAGCAAAGAGCATTTCCCTCAGGGGATCGGTGACGTATCGGATTGTTGTTCACTTGGCCTTCTCTCTCAGTAATTGTCAGTTTAATCGCAGCACGAGGAGGCAAACCAGTGGCGAGAGCACTGCCCAGTTGCCTGTTCTCATGCAGAATTAATGGTTTCTGTGTAACAACTCATAATTTACAATGCATTAGATTTTATGACTGTCTGGCTACACTGTAATTACTGATAGGAGGAGGCTGTAACTTACAAGGCTGTCATCTTTTATAAGCTCTGGATTTTGTGCAGCTGCAGCAGTACTAGTTTCTCTCTGATTTCTTTCTCTGAGGGTGTTCGCTGGTTTTCTCACTGATGTTCTGTGACCTGTGCCGTTCCTACACGCTGGCTCCCCCATCTTGCCCTCTCTCTTTCAGTTCTGCTCTCCCTGCGCCTCTCAGTGGAGCAGGCTTTTGGCTAAGGCGGCGATGTTTTTCATCTGTTAAGCTTAGCGCCTTGTGATCATGCCTGTGACTATCATCCAAACTTTATTGGATCATTTGATAATCTTGTTGGCCAGAGCTTAGCCACACGTCACACAGTTCTGTATATGACTCTGCAGGCACAGATGATATCATTCAGATCCAGAAGCACCAAATTGTGATTAAACAGTTGTTTGTGTGTGTGTGTGTGTGTGGGGGGGGGGTTGTTTTTTTTTTTGTTTTTTTTTAAACATGTCCTTTCAGAAAGTTGGCACATGAATAGAACAATAAACAGCCTGGTTATTCGGTCATTGTGTCTGGTTGTGTTAACAGGCCCTGACACAATGCTGCAGTGATACTACAGTAATGGCACAGCCAAGAAGGAACTAAATAATGTGTAATCAGTTTTTTTTTTTTACTTGTTTTGTTTACAAAAATGATTGACTAGAATTGACAACACAGTAAGCTGTTAATATCGCAAATTCTCAGCTGGCAGATGCCTCCTATTGTTTTCCTGCAGACAGCAAAGCAGCAAAAGGTGAGAAGCCTGAGCTTAAACAGTGTCACATCTTCCCTGCTGGTGCAGTTAAGTAGGTAGGTCATCTCTGAAGCCAGAGGGGTGTACTAGCAAGCCCGATGAATAGGTCAAAGTATGTTGAACCAGAGATTTTAATGCTGTCTTTTTACCTGTCATCGTGGTCTCAGCTGAACACAAGAATGTTCCACACCAGGTTTTGTTCAGAATTTTATGGGCCAATTATACCCAAGCCATAGCTGTCAGGCCTCACATTTCACTTTTGGGTTTTGCTAATCTAAGATCATTGCTGATTTCCCTCCTCCTGAATGCACCTGAATGCTCCAGACTAACAAACTCACAAAACCTCTGGTTTTTGTAGAGGTGCTCACGCTTGCTGATCACTTAATGAAGTGCATTTAATTAGCAGCACCTGACTGCTACTTACCCTCCTAATTCCTATGGAAGTAGTGAGGGTACACTTAATGTTTCACACACTGCTTCTGCACTTTGACTTCGTTTTTGTTGAATAAGTAATGATGTGTCAGAATGATGTCAGATGACCCCTTTATGTGAACGCACACAGAGGCTGTGGTCTGATTTTAAAAGCAACTCTGTGATAATGCTGAATTGGGCTGAGTTTGTGTGCGGTTTGTTGCATTTTTCTCCTTGCTTTGTCCAGACCTTTGAGGGTCATCGCAGCTCACATATCTAGCAGTTGTTGTATCACAGATCAGGGCTGTTTCTCCCCGCACCCTTACCCCTTATCTCCCGTTATCTCATACTCTGTCAGCTCTGGTTGAATGTAACCTGCTACCGCCTTCCCATTTCCACATGCGAGTCTGCTGCAAAGCCTGCCGAGCCCCTTCCGCCGCCACACTTGGTGCTGGAAGAGTGCAGGTTGTCTTCTAGCCCTCAGTTTTTTAATTAGGTTCTGATGGTGGGACTTCTCCAGGTTTGCCAAGCTGGCCACTGTGACTAGTGATGTCTGTCAGTTCCCCCTTGGTCAAGTAGATGATTGGATTTTCATCAAAGTGGTCAGATAGCAGGGGGATAAACCCTGTCTGTCATCTCTTGGTGTAAACCTAAAGATGGTTTAGCCTCCAATGCATTGGGAACGTAAATGATTGTTTGGGTTATGGCATGTTTCTGTACTATCTCTTTTGCCTTGCAGGTTCCTTGTCTCTGGAAAAAGAAGCCTGTTTCCCACATTGGGGGAAAAAGACTTTTGGAAGACATGTTGGACAGGATCGACATGCCTGCTATGCCTTTCAAATTTGAAGACAAATGCTGGGGTCACAAAAAAAAAAGCAGGAACTTTTTTTTTTTTTCCTGAACACCCCCCCCCCTCCACCACTCTAATCCTCTTTATGAAAGCCCAGCATGGTTCCATACTGATATTTATATGCGGCAGGCTTTAGGGGGAAAAGGGATGAAGAGTCAAAGTCTTGCTCTTTATAGTTCTCTCAGCTCAATTAATTAAATACAGAGAGTGCAGCTTGGCTCTCAGATGGCACAGAGCAAAATATTTCATTTTATTTTCTGAGGCTGTGTGTAAAATATTTTGTACTGCTTTCTGGCATAATCCTCCAGGTGATATTAATATCTCGCTGTGTGAACGCTTGATTTCAATCAGCATCTGCTCTCAATGAGCACATATTCCTCAGTGGACCCAGCTAACCCATTTGAATATTCGTACATTTGACACTGAGGCCTAATTATAGAGTGTGCATTATTGCATGTGCATGAGCACCATCCCGAACATCGTGAGCCTTTGCCTAACTAAACACAGCACCAATTATTTCAGGTATATGTGATACACTTTGGTGCGTGTTTAAGTGTCTTTATCCTTTTGAGCCCAGTATGTAAATTTAACATTTGCTTCTCAAATAATATCTCCCAAATTGATTTTGAGAGTAGGCAGATGTAATGTGGAGCAATCTTATTTTTATCCCAGTCGGTCTTGTTAGCGGCCTTAGCTCTCAGCTGTTGGAAGAGAAAAAAACCTGGGAGTGACAGATATGTATAATAAAGTTTTTGTGAGCTGACCTGGTCTGAACAGGTGTTTCCTGTAAAACGTTGTAATAACGTGCTGCAGCAGGTTACTGTGTCCATGATGTTATGATTTGCTATAAGTACCACATGCACTTTCATTCTGATGTAAAGCCGATATTCCTTTTCAGGTTGTATAGACAAAGCTTTTGTGTGTTTTTAAACAGGCAAGCTTTGCTTTATTTTGGTGGAATATCCCTTAGAATTTGAAGGATAATCATTAATGACCTCTGGCTGCTTGCAAGGTTCACTTTATCCAGCAATACGTAACTGAACCAACAGAACATAACAT